>MLYV02000222.1:0-44806 GCA_001913855.2 Hermanssonia centrifuga
CCCCCCCCCCCCCCCCCACTCACCTCGTCAAGTTCAGGCAAACAGCCGCAATACCTCACGCTAGCGATCATCAACGGCCAACCCTCGCTCTCGTTCCATACCCCACGCCCCGTATCCCCACACAGCTGCCCGACTCTCGCGATAGCCACGCGGCCATCACCCCGCTCGTACGCCTTCTGGCACATGTGCTCGGCTACCCATTTTGAACGTGCGTAGCCGAGAGGGGCGGCGTCTGCCTCTGCGCGGGGGAGGACTTCGTATACGATGTTGTTGGGTGGAGAAGAAGATGAAGGAGAGACGGAGGCGGCGGCGATGGAAGAGCAGAAGACGAAGCGGGCTTTGCGGTGGGAATGGACGGCGAGGTTGATGAGGTTACGGGTGCCTGTGGTTCAATGTATGAGAGACGGGATGGATTTTTTGTTGTTGTTGTTGTTGTATATGATACAAAAGAAAAGAAAAAGGGAAATTCACCACAAAGGACCGGAGCAAAGCTTTCCAAGCGATATGCAAAGTTGACGGGCCAAGCGACCTGGGCGTAAAACCCAAACATATCAACCAACCACACCAAATCACATTTGAAAGATAAAAATAAAAAATAAAAATAAAACGCACGTGTATCACGGCAACGGCGTGCATCAACAAGCGACGATACGCATCCGACCCGATCCCAAGGTCGGCCTGCGCAAACGCACAAGGGAGCGCACTGACGCGATTCGCAAAATCGCGGGCCACAGCAGGAGGCAGCCGCAGCTTCCGCACGAGCAGACTCTCCCTCACTCTCTGCATCGCGTGCTCGGCGCCGCCGCCGCTCGCTCGTACCGGGGCGACGACGTGCAGGTCTGTGGTGGTGAGCAGCTGGAATAGGATGTGTGCGCCCAGGGCGCCTGTCGTCCCAGTTAACACCTGAGACGATACGAGAAAGAGGTAATAGTAAGCTACGGATTGGCAAGATGATGGGGTGGACGTACGATGAGGCTTCCATCGGCGTCGTGACTCCTAGTATTGATTGGCGGCACCGGAGAGTCTGCTGCCAGTACCGGGCGGTGGTCCTCGGAGTCGACGCCCGTGAAGGTCCCATATCGTTCCAGCAATGCTCGCATGAGCTGATATTGCTGCTGCTCATCAGCGAAGCTGCCAGGGACGCCGTCTTCCCGTCCCATCGTCATGTCTGCAAGGTGCTGAACGAGCCTAGAAGCAGCCACGCAACCCCATGGTGTGAGCGTGTATATATCCAACATTGGGGAGAGAAAAGCGGGGGAAACGCTCACTTGTTCACAGACGGAAAGTCGTATACGACGGTGCTCCCCAGCACGCGTCCGGCGCCGACCGTCTTCTGCAACGCATTTCGTATCGCCATCGCCTGCAAAGAGTCGACCCCAAGCTCAAACAAATCCTCATCATCTCCCACCACCACTGCCTGCTTCTGTCGAACCGCCTCCATCACCACCCGCCTCACATACCCCCTCACGTCACCCGCCTCCTCCCCCCCTCCTCCCTCCTCGAAGCGCCGATACGCCCCGTCGATCGCCTCCGCATACTGCACGAGCGCGCGGGGACGCACGAGCGAGCCTTTGCTCGTCCGGGGCAAGCTCGCGCCGTGCGACAGCGGGAGGACGACGACGAGGGCGGGGAGGATGTGTGCGTAGGGCGGGGTGGTTTGGTTGAGCTGGGCGACGCACGAGAGGATCATGCCAGGTCCGGCGGTGGGAGAAGTGGTGGAGGGGAGGACGAGGACGCCGAGCGAGGCGCGCGATGCACCGAACACGATCGCTTCTGCGATGTGCGGCGAGGCGCGGAGGGCGGACTCGAGGGGCTGTGCGGACACTTTCTTTCCGTTCGTGAGCACGACGATGTCGTCCGTCCGGCCGCGGTACTGCCATGCATGTGGGATGGAGCGGTGTGGGACGTAGAGATCGCCCGTGGCGAAGCTCCCGTCTTCCCGGTTCGCCACCACCCGCGTCGTCCATTCTCTGGGAACGACCAGCTCGAACTCGTCGTCCTCCCCGGCGGGTTCGAAACGGAGTGGCGTTGGACTCGGAGCGGAGTCGTCGCGCAGCCAGCTCCATTCGCGGTCGGTTTCGTACTCTCTGTGCGAGCTCATCAAAACTGTTGATTGATATCAGATAATGATTGAAGATGTTTTTTTTAAAACACTGACAGCCGCATTCACTCGAGCCCAGTCGACTGACCAGTCGAACACCACGACGCACCATCTCGTCGCCCACTACACAGACCCACATGAATTTATCATTATTGTTTTGTATATAAGGAGGCGACGTACGGGCTTCGGGGAGCGGTGCTCCGCCTGTGCTGACCAGCTCCATCCTCTGGAGCATCTGCAGCCCGCGGGGGTCCTCTGCGAGCATCTTGAGGATGTAGGGCACGGACAAAAAGGCTGTGATACGAGACGTTGTTGCTGACATGGCGCCTAGGATGTTGGAGACGGTGATGGGGTGGGTGGAGGAGAAGAGGTAGAGCGTGGAGAGGGCGTTCATGGCACGCAAGAGATCTGCGCTTCCGCCCTGGTAAAAAAAGGTGAGATCGAGGTGGTGTATGCAAACGGGCAACGTACGTGAAAGAGAGGGGTTGTGGTGAATGCGGGCTCGCCGGGGATGCAGGGGATTGCTTGTGTCCATATCCTGTGCGGGTGGTAGACGGGCTAGCACACGACTTGGCGATGAATAAATGGACAGCTATGGAGGGACGCACCTTTGGCATGCCGGTGGAACCGCTGGTGTGCATGACGAGCGCCGGCATATCCATTTCCTCATCCGGCGTCAAGAAGAGAGGCACTATCGGGTCGCTGTTCTTCCATATGTCCCTTGGCACGAGCTCGATGATCTGGATGTCGGCGATTGGGCGGGATCGCAGCGATGGATGGCAGATGAGGTGGGTGGCAGAGGTGGTGCGGCAGAGGTGGGCTATGGCCTCTGGGGTGTTCTGGGGACTAGACAAGGGTGAGTGTGGGTCGGAAAGAGCCAAGAGGGGACGCACGCGAGGAGAAGCACGGCATAGCCGAGCCTGAGAGCTGCGAACAGTGTGACGAGGAGGTCAGCGCCGCTTGGAGCGAGCAGGGCTACGATGCGTTGTGAGCTGTCGGTGCGGGCCGAAAGCGAGCTTGTGCGGATGTAGCAGTGGGCGGCGGCGTTGCTTGCGAGGAAGAGGGATGAATACGCTGCAGAGGGGTCAGAGCGAGCAGATGACTTTGGGGGGTAGCGTACTAAAACCGGTCACTTTCCAGGTGCCATCTGTGAGCTCTGGAAAGGCTGCGACGTCGAGGTGAGGATGCGAGGATGCGCGGGACTCGAGCAGCTGGTTCAGAGACACAAAGCCGTGGTTCTGCGGTGCTTGGGCGGCGGTGCAGGTGAGATAGGCGGCCATAAGAGTGTCCTCTTGTGATTATTGCCAAGAGGGGTAGGGCACGTGATCGTTCCTCGACGCGACGTCTGCTTACCTCAGCAGGCGTGTAAATAAATGGTACGACGGAAAAGGCGGCTTCGAGCGAACGATGTCCGTCAGACACCGCGCAAAGGTCGTGGGCCCCACAGAGGAGGGCAAAAAACTGGACAAGCTGCTCGACTCGCACACAGAGTCTGTTGCCTCTCTCATCCAGCACTAACATGCTCACGCCTTTCGCAGCTATGAATTCGGCGGTCCTTGGGGCGTGCTCGCCATCATGTCCGGCTTTCCTCTCCTCATGTACTACCTCTGGATATGTCTGGTCTTCTACGACGGCCACCTCGTCTTCCCCGACGCCCTCGACGACCTACAGCCCTTCCTAGCGCGCATGTGGGCGCACATCTCCGTCGTACGTACATCTCGCCTCCACTCTCGCTGATCCTCACCCCCCCTCAGGACGCATCCCCGAACCTCTACGCATGCAAGGTCTACCTCGGCCTCATCGCCTACCAGCTCTTCCTCGCCTGGATCGTCCCCGGATACAGCCAAGAAGGCCTCCCCGTCCCGTCCCTCGCCTACAAGACCCTCGTCTACAAGTGCAACGCCATCGGCTGCATCTACATCACCTGGATCTCCGCCATCGTCCTCCACACCACCCACGTCTTCCGCCTCACACAGATCATCGACAACTTTGGCCACCTCATGTCCGTCGCCATGCTCGTCGGCTTTGCCGTCTCCTTTGGCATGTACTTTCTCACCGTCGCAACCGGGAACCAGATCAGGATGAGCGGGAACTTGTTGTACGACGTCTTCATGGGCGCGTGCTTGAATCCAAGGCTCGGCCCGATCGACTTGAAGATGTGGTTGGAGGTCAGGATCCCCTGGGTTCTCGTCTTTTTCATGTCCGTCTCCGGCGCGTGCAAGCAGTACGAGGAGCTCGGCTATGTCACCCCCGTGCGTCCTTTTCCTCCTTTCTTTGCTACCGCGCTCATGAAAAAAAAAAAAGAATATGGCGTTCATGTGCCTCGCAACATGGCTCTACCTCAACGCATGGTCAGTCCCATATATCCCTTCACCGGGCCTGCTCACTGATGGGTGACCCAGTATCAAGGGCGAGGAGTGCATCCCGCAGACGTGGGACATGTTTCACGAAAAATGGGGTTTCCTCGTCATCTTCTGGAACTTTGCCGGCGTCCCCTTTGTGAGCCCTTTTCGTTCCCTTTCTTTCTTTTCCCCCCCGTTGAACCAATCTAGTCGTACATATACTCCGTCGTCTACATGGCCAACCACGACCCCGCCAACTACCGCTTCTCCACCCCCACCTACGTCTTGCTCTACGGCACCCTCCTCACCGCGTACTACATGTAAGCCCCCCCCACCGTCCCTTCCTTTTCTTCGTCTAACCCGCCTGCCCCCCCAGATGGGACACGGCGATGTCGCAAAAGAGCAGGTTCAAGATGCAGACCCAGGGCATCACCACCTTCCGCAAGACGTTCCCGCAGCTCCCGTGGGGCACGCTCAAAGACCCCAAGTTCATCCAGACCGCACACGGGAACAGGCTGTTGGTGGACGGGTGGTGGGGGTACTCGCGCAAACCCGTATGTGTTTTTTTTGGGACCCTATGGTTTTTTTCCCCACGTAGACTGATGAAATAAATTACATAGAACTACGTCGCGGATTGGATCATGAGTCTCACGTGGGGCCTCTGCCAAGGCACATGCTCGCCCATCCCGTACTTTTACTCCGTCTTCTTCGTCGTCGTCCTCATTCACCGCTGTGGACGCGATTTCGAACGGTGCGTTTTCTCTCTCCCCGCCTTGTTCTTCTTCCCCCCTCCCTTATGCCGTGCCCCGGGGTTTTTTTTTTAAAATAAAAAAACATAGATGCGCGATCAAGTATGGGAAAGACTGGGACCGGTATTGCTCGATCGTCAAATCCAAGTTCGTCCCCGGGATTTACTAAAAAGAAAAACCCCCCAAGGTCAGTGTAGGGGAGAGTGTGTGTATGGTGTGTGTGCAGGAGGGTTTGTTCGATATATATAAATATCTACCTATATACCTATATACATGCATGTAATCGCCCCCAAGTGTGTGTTTTTTTGGTTGATTGGTTGGTTTTTGTGCTGGAAGTTCTTCCCCCGTCTATACATGTAACAATCAGTCTATATAACACATGACACACACCCATCTATTCTCAACGGTTTTCCGTCCTAGTCAGTGGGTACGCCCATCTCAACATGGCCCATGGTTTCGTTGTGGAAGTCATGCATTCACTCACTCAACCCCTACGGTCAACATGGGCCCCGGGAGAGAAAGTGTGCAGGCGCCTCGGGTTCGTTCAAGTGAAATATATGCCATAATTGATATACATGTGATCGCGTCGCTCCAGATTCGCCCGCCCGCCCTCAAAGTGTTTTTTGTTCTTGTTGTTGTTTGGTGGTGGGATTGCCCCCCGGCCGGTATATATAACCATCATTCTATCCAACACACACCACCTACTCTCAACGGGGAAGGGGTTTTTTTTCCCTCTTCATACTAGCCAATGGTATATAACGACGATGGATGAGGGGTTCATGACCATAGGTAGGCGAAACCGTCTAAACCCCTCCTAAAGAAGCTTTGCCAACACACGAACATGGTGGGAAGGGGGGGGGGAGGGAGACACTCATCGCCGGAGACTCGTCGTCAAATGGACCAACAGATCCTCAATCCTCTTCTGCCGACTCTCAACCCGATCAAACCTCTTCTCCAACTCCCCAAACCCACCTCCACCCTCCTCAATCTGCCCCGCCGTCTCCAACGGACCCCCGCCACCCCCCCGCCGTCTCTCACCCACACTCCCCGACCTCCCCTTGCCGCCCTCCGCACCAGGCGTTTTCGCACCGTCGTCCTCGGCAGCGAGACCGTCCGTATCGTGCTCGTCAGGGCTCTCGAACACCGCCGACGTCTGTGGCGGACTGGAGATAGCAGCAGGCGGGAACCGTCTGAGACCGAGGCCGAGTCCAGCTTGTTGGGGTAAAGACCCGTCGCGCCGGTGCTGTTGCTGCTGCTGTTGGGACGACAGACGTCTTCGGACCGCGGGACCGCCGTAGCTCATCGCAGGCGGAGAACTCGACATCTTCGGAAAGGGGGCATTTTGCCCGTCCTCTGCCCCTCCTCCTCCTCCTCCTTTTTGATCCTCGGCCGGTGGGTCTGCTGCTGCTGCTGCTGCTGCTGATGCGGCTGATGCGGCTTCATGCATCATGAGCGGCTGGAACACTTGGGCCAACGGACTCGGGGCGCTTTGCGCCATGGACAAGATCGAGTTGACGCGTGTGCGCGGCAGGGCGATGTGGGAAAGAGGAGGCGGGGAAAGGGGAGCGGGGGAGGAGGATTCGGGTTTTCGGGCGGGGGAGGAAGGAGAGGAGTCTTGGAGGGGGGAGGGCGAGTTGGATATGGATCCGGATGAGGGGCCGCGAGGTCGGGCGGGTTGGGAGGGTCGGCGGTGTCGGAAGTCGACGGGGGGGATGGGGCCGGCGTCGGTGAGGTCGAGGGCGGATTCGTTTTCGAATTCTTCTTCCAGTTCGAAGATCGCGTCGATGTCGGCTTCGGATCCAGCCAATCCCTCGAAAAACGCTAGAGGGCGGGCGGGCGGGCGGGCGGGCAGGTGTGAGTGGGTATGTACAACCATGAAGAACAAAAAAGGAGGGCACTGACAGAATCGTTTGAGCCATCGAGGCAGTGCGTCGAGCACTTTTTCTGCTGCTGCGGACACGGTTTCGCCAAAGGTGAGAGCTCCGATTTGCTTGGCTTGTCGTTCGTAAAAGGCGATGAGCAACAAGATGGGGAAGCTCGTCAAGCGTATCATGAAGACGTTCACCTAAGTCACGGTATCCATGAGTAGGTGCACCAACGTCAGGTTGGTAGAGAACTTACTTTATGGAACCAACGAGGCGTGAGAATGTAGCTCGCTGGTAACATGAAACATAATGCGACGAGGTTGATCGGGGGCTGATACGAGAATAAGGAATCAGCCTTGACGCTAAATGCTCGTCAGATAAAATATCGGAGCAGATACAAAAAGTACCCACCCTTCAATCGTGGACACAGCTCTACGAAACATTGCCTATCTGAGTGTTTAGTCACTATGATAGGTGGGCCCAAATAAACCCCCACATACCTCGGCTGCGGCATCGTCGCTTATGGTAGAAAACGTATGCGAGAGGATCTATAACAAGTCAATGACCGCGGATAACACTACTTGTTGGCGCTTACGGATACGAGGACTGTTCAAGTAGTTATCAGTGGCCCGCGAGACAAAAGCGGGGGAGAGACTGGATCATACCCGTGACGAGAAGCGTATTGCTCAGGCATGCATAGGTCACCATGATGAAAGGACCAAAAACAGGATGAAAGTGGGCTGCGAAGAAATGGTGAGAACGAGACTTCCCAGACCAAAAAAAAGGATGCGCTGACGCACTCGCATTGTCAAAACCAGAAGCATCTAACCCAAAGAAGAGATCCAACATCCACCAAGCAATTTGGCTACAGATTACAACGCATCAGGGTTGATACTTATCAATTAAACAAGGTGAATACTCACCCAACAGAGTAGCTATGTATCTTGGCTAAGCATGTTATTCGAGATGATGGAACAAGTGACGACTTACCCCGCTTGATTCCGACTCAACCTGTAAGTATTGTGAATGTCGAACACGATATCATGAACAGAAACGGAAAGAATTGCTCACGTCCATAGAGCATATAAGAATCCCCCAAAGCAAAATGCAGCAAGTAGTGTAAGCACCACAAACTGCGCTATCATCGCTCTTAGTGCCAAGACCATCAGATTGTTCTTTAAAGTCACGAAAGCAAGCCTATCCCTGATGCTCAGCGTGTGCCAAGTGGCTGCAAAAAATGAGGACGCACCGTGGAAACATCAGGATAGCAATGAGAGCAAGACAGTCTATTCCAGTGTGACGAGCCCATGGTCCTGAAGATTGAGATGTAAGCAGCAGTCAAGACAAGAAAAATACGGAAGGACGAACGATCATGATACACTCCGTATAGCCGGAGTATGGAGTAGGTACAGTACAAAGTTACTGAATTCTATGGTCAGAATCGGGCATGGGATGAATGTAGCATACGCACCAAATGCTAAATCAAAGCCATTCTGCAACATGGTACATGGTGAGATTTTGAGGCTAAACTAGGGAGAAAGTCGATACCCACCCATGTTCCCTTGGAATACACTGTACAATATCCCGTTAGGGTATGGTGGTGAGCGGAACCTTCTGGTGTGACCTACCTTTGATACCATGTTCTTGCATAGCAGCAACTTTTTCAAGGCTGAAGCCCAGCGCATAGATCATAAATATCGCTTCTGTCAAATCCACCCTATCCGGCTTGTTGAACTCCAAGGCGAACACAAATAGGATGAACAGTATGACAAAGCTACGAGATCCACAATCAGCCGAACGACCGCGAAGAGAGATTTGACACTCACTTAGTATACTCAAGGACCGAGCGTACAGCAGGCACTTTGAGACTATAACCAGGTCAATGACTGAGATGTACGTTCGTATACGTACATACCGATAATGGTCCAGCAGAGGGGCTTTGTGAGGATCGTAGAAATGAATTGGATTGCGTTTGTACGTCTATGCCACAACGTGAACACTCGTTTATAAAAGCGAGGTCAGTGACCACACATACATCCGATAGAATAGAACGACTACTGTCAGCTTGATACACGATCTTACCGCTGAATCATATGAGTCAAAAGCAAATCAACCAGTAACTTTAGGAAGACATTACCTCCATATCCCGTCAACGACTTTTTGGCATGGCAAAGTTTTGATGAAGTTCTTTGCTTGACTTATGATCGCCACCTCGATAGCGTTCCCAACCCTTTCTTCTAAGTCGTCGTCTGCCTCTTCCCTTGCACGAGTGACGACAACAGGGTCCGCGCCAGAATACACCGGCCAGCTTGTGGTGAGAACCAGAGCCAATTCGAGCATATTACTGGCATGAAAATTCAACGCAGCTATCGCCAGTTTCTCGCAGAGAGCAGCGCGCGTACGAGATAAGCCAGAGCTAATGATATTGCGATCCCGGAGGAAGTAGGCACGATTTAGGAGTAAGCAGAAGACAACGGAAAGGTTTCCCGATTGCTGAATAGCCTTGTACTTGTCCTCAAGGGGAATGAGCAGGGAATACACGATATCTGGGGCGGAGAGCTAGTGGAGTGACATTTTGATGTTTGTATTCAGTTCATACCGCGATTTGAGGGATCCAACTTACGGCATCCGGTGGCAGGGGAGCATCTATAATTATGTTAAGAGGGAAACATAGTATCAAACGTGATAACCATTGCTCACCGATAAAACGCTGAATACCCCAAAAATTACGTGTTAGGTTCTCGCGAAAGCCAATTAGAACTTACTATTGCATCCTAAGCTGGTACATTTAGTATTAGTTCTATAGAAGCAATGTAAAAGCACGTACACGTCGAATCATCTGAATGATTGGGTATACCTCGATTTTATCGATGCGGACTTGATTCAAGAGAGGTTGCCGTTCCCCATCTCTTCGACTTTCAGCCTGCGGCATTGCGATATTGTCGCTCAGCGCAAAAGTCCAAAGAGCAGTCTAAGAGGACGTGTGGCCCGAGTTCCACGACGGGGGTGAGCGTCCAGCCTCAACTTGGGGGTGGGGTCGTGATATAGGAGGGAAATTGGAGCTTGGAGCTTGGAGGTCGAGAGCTACTACTAGGCAGCGTCCGGCGTCTGCGGGTCAACGACAACAGGAACGCGATGACGGAGGATGACGGGCCTGAACGTCAGACCGCTGCAGCAAAGTGACGCAGGTTCGAACCCCTGGCTGCCGCATCTACTCAAAATTACTGCCCAAAATATTGCTTCCAAACGCAATCGAGTAAACCTTGCAATACCAGCTCCACCGTATAGTCGAGATCTACGTATACATTCTTCCACGTCACCAATACCAGATATACCACGACGTCCAATCTGTACAATATATATACGAAAACAATAGAGTAACTGCATAACTGATCACAAACGCATAACCAATGTCCTAATATTGGTATCTACGCAAGAAGGTCAGTCTTTTTAGCCGCAAAGTGTAGGGTCCATGTGTTCAATAATCTCCTGGCGTTCACCTGCTCGCCGGTTAACCTATACAGATACAGAAGTCAATCAGTAACTCTCCGGTCGAAGCATACAGGGCACTCACCCGGGGGTACCATATGTCAACGGCGCGAGGTACACAAACACAATAAACATGGTAACAATGAACACGGCGACAATAACCGGGCCTTTCAGACCGACGTCAGCGTATGTCGTGGGTTTAGGCTTGGTGGAAGGTCCACGAAGCGAAATTGGGAAGTTGATGGTCTCGCTGAGGACGAAGCTTAACACAGCACCGGCGATGAGAGCGGATGCGAGGTGAGAAGGCAGATAATGATGCAGGAAGAGCTGACGACCCATGAGGAAGAACGGGAAATAATGCACTGCCCAAACGAGTAGGAAGAATCCTGTGGAGTTCCAGAGACGATTGCGGACGGCTGCGCGACCACGAATTGTTCAGCCGACGCGTAATCAGTATGCAAAGGAATCAACTTACGATCGGGAATTGGGATGATACCACGGCGGCGGGCTAATAAGTCTGCACCAAGGATACCAACAAAAATTGAGACACCGATGACACAAGTCCACCAACTAATCAGATTGCCGATCAGGTATATTTGCTTTTGACCTTCGTTTTCTGTCCAGAAGCTGATTCCGCTAAGCAGGAATGGCCAGTTGAACGGACCGCTTGCATATGGATGCGAAGCAGTAAGCCCGGCGTTGTGTTGTAACATAAGAAGCTGGAGTTCTCCGAACTTCTTGAAAAAATTCATGGACTTTGGTTCTTTGTGACCCATCTCCTCAACTGTCTTGAGTTCCCCTTCTGCAATACTAGGTAAGGAAGGGGAATCAGAGATGATGAAGATAAAGCTCAAACCTTCTGTGGAGATGATTTCGTCAGGATACCAGATCGTCGACTTTTCGCCGATACCCTTGTTCCCATTCACTTCTTGTTGCTTGAAGGCCCATTCCGGAAGTTGGCCGGGGAATGTCCAAAGGGCGACCTTTGTAGAAGCGTGGACAAGCTTAAAGTGACCCGATTTTGTCTTCCAAGAAGAGCCTGCATGGCCATCGACAAGCTTTAGATGGAATAGCGTGTCGTTATACCTCGAATGGTCGTCCTTTGGCCACGTCGTGACCTCTTCGTTGGTAGGCATAGTTGGCGAGGCCACATCGTGAGTCATGAGCACGGTCTGGGTATTCACGTGAAGCAGTTGGATAACGTCCTCATGGCGTACAATACGGCCACGCCCAGTTTCGGGCAGAGCCTTGGTGGGAATAATTTGCCAGAAGTTGTTTGTATCGTCATGTCCATAACCAGTTACTTGCTGGCCTACATAACGGTTTGAATATTGATTATGCAGAGTATGTGGGAAGAACATACCTTGGCTACTAATACGACCGTCGTCATATTTCAGTGGGTAGCGTTCGGGGTGAGAGTGCAAGAACACTTTGGTATCCTTATGTCTCATGGTGATAGTGTCGTGGTAGCGAATTTCTAGGTGGTAAGGATGAATATCATACTGGAGAGTGTAGGAGAAGAGAAAGCTTTGCCTTGACTGTTCAACAACATCTCGTTGCCACGCAGAGTCTCCTGGAAAGCAGGGCTCATGAAAGAATCTCCTGGACCGGCGTATGTCAGGATTGACAAATGGATCCAGAAGAACGAGAGGTATAGAATTATTGGTAGAACAATGAATCCGACACTCCTTGCCATGAAATGTTTGGTGAAATATTCCTATAAGGATTTATTAATGAGATGAGATCATATTAGGATATCAAAGATGTATTCACCATGCTGTGGCCTTTCTTGATATCCAAAATATCCCAAAGGTCGATGATAACCGCTATTCCGATACAAACGACAGTGAGGATGCCGTTTACTTTGGATGCCCAAGTGCATGCCATGAACGCTCCAGTTGCCAGCAACCAACCCCACCATTCCGGAGAGAATTCCCTACAATGGTGTTAGTGTGCATAAAGGTGAGATGCAACCAGTTACATACCAATATCGCAATTTCCGGAAGCGGATATACGAATAAATGGTGAGAGACATGAAGAAGATTAAGGGAGCATCCAGGAGAATCAGCCGTGATTGAGCAATGTGGGCGTTATCTTATGCAAAAATGTTTTCAGAGGATGAGAAAAGGTGTTTGTAGAGTGATACATACCAAACAGGATCAGTGATGCTGAGAACGCTGCCACAATGGTGGAATATCCACTCTCCTTCATGATGGCGTATACGACGGGGATAGTGAGGCTGCCGAGGATTGCAGGTAACGCTCGCAAGCCGACATAAGGGACATGAGCCTCAGTGTAACTGTCACCGATGCTCTCAAACTTGAACTGGCCATCGAAACCAACGAACCAACCGGCGAGTCCAAAGAGCATTTTCGCGAGTGGTGGATGAACATCGAAATAATATTCCCTAGAGATGTAGTGCGCAGCAAACTTTCCGAAGTGTACTTCATCGAAGCTGTGGAGGGAGCACCATGATAAGTACACAACTAAACTCAATCGAGAGTTACTCACACTACTTGGTCTGGGTGGTTGATCTTGTAGAACCTAAGAGCGAAAGCTAGAAGAGTGAGCAAGCCGACTATGGCCACGCTAGCTTCCTCTGATTCCAGCAGCTTTTCGATGGGTGTACGTCCTCTCTGAAGATAACGCGGTATGTTAGTGGCGGATTCTAATTACACGGCTACGTGTCACGCACCGAATTATAGTTTACAGTATGATCATCGTCTAGTTCGGATGCGGGGCTTGTAGGAGAGCTAGTAGCAAAGCGGACTGAAGGGCCCGCCTTCCCCCTATTCCGAATGCCTACGTCCTGAGGACCAGACATTGTTCGTCGTGGCGGATACAGTGAGAGTTGTTGTCCATCAACACGTTCGCGCGCTTCTTCTTTGTCCGACCAGACGCGAGCCAAACAATCGAATACAACGAGCGCCTCTTTCTACCCTCTCACTCTCTTTGACTTGCGATGTCAGAACTAACATTCGACACCCTTATCGACGATGGAAACTACCTTGGGACAGAGAGGGCAAAGCTTGAGAATAAACTCTTGTTGGATGAACTCGAACGCAAGAAGAAGGCGAGAAGTTTAGCTGTCCCGACCGACGACAATCGCGTGCGAGCCAGGTTGCGCGAGATTGGGGAGCCCATCACACTATTTGGAGAGCGAGTGAGTGGTATGATACCGTAGTAATTGACCATCAATATTGACGTGATATCTACATAGGCGGCCGACCGCAGAGATCGTCTCATCTATGTTATATCCCAAATCAATGCCGCTCGTGGAGAAGACTCGATGCAGGTCGACGAGGAGTCGAGCGATGAAAGTGAGGACGAGGTAAGCTGGTCACGATGTGTCTTCCAGCTAGTACTTGCATTACTGACTAACCGACAGGTTGAAGAGTTCTATTCTCCAGGCTCTCTTGAGCTCTTGGAGGCTCGAAGGCGGATTGCGGAGTATTCTCTTCCCAGGTTGGATTTCCGCTACAGATAGATAGGTGGGCCCAGTCAGGTGCTTACTACCTCTTTGTTTTGCTATGTTCCCTTGTAGAGCTCAAAAACGAATCGCTCAGCAGCGAATAGACAGCAAGATGCCTCTTGGACGCATTATCGATATCCGCAAGAAAGTATTTGCAGACGTGAAGGTACGTCTCTACCACACAATGCTTTCTGCGTTACCTACATCGCTATTTTTATGCAGAACTTCGCGAATCTGGGCTCGCAGATCGGCGATGAGCGACCCATATCTCAAGTGCGGTTTTCTCCAAATAGCAAAATTCTAGCCACTGGCAGTTGGTCGGGTAATGTGAAACTTTGGAACGTCCCGTCTTGTACACCAATAAAAACGCTGAGAGGACATGGAGATCGCGTTGGCGGAGTAGCATGGCATCCCCAAGCCACCTTGACACAAAGCGAAGATGCAGTCAACCTTGTTAGCGGCGCCGTCGACATGAATCTTCATCTTTGGTCACTTAACAGGTGGAGTCACCCGTAGTTTCCCGATATATTCTTCATCTTACCTTGTTCATAAAGCGAAACTCCTCTGGCTACCCTGAAAGGCCATCAGGACCGTGTTTGCCGTGTTGCATTTCACTCGTCTGGAGATTATATCGCAAGTGCTAGTTTTGACACTACGTGGAGACTTTGGGATGTAAACACGCACAAAGAGCTACTTCTTCAAGAAGGCCATTCCAAGGAAGTTTATGCAGTAGAGTTTCAAGAAGACGGAGCACTAGTCGCTTCCGGGTAAGCGTAACGTTTCTGTCCATTACCTCGTTTCTAACGACTCTCAGTGGTATGGATGCCATCGGTCGAGTGTGGGATATGCGCACGGGCCGGACAGCAATGGTGCTCGATGGACATGTCCAAGCTATCTTCTCTATTGACTTCTCGCCAAATGGGTGCGTTCCTTCCCTCTCTCGCTTATTTACTATGGCTTTGCTCATATCCCCCTGCACAGCTACCAAATCGCGACGGGATCCGAAGATGACACTATCCGAATATGGGATATGCGGTCTCTGAAAGCCCTGTACACCATCCCGGCTCATCTGTCTAATGTCGCCGATGTACGCTTCTTCTATGCACAGGACGCTCCCGTATTCACCGCATTGCACCCGCCAACGCACACGAAAGATGTTGATATGGATGCCACGCAGGACAAACCCAGTGCAGATAGCAAAGGAGAGACCAATACGGCAACACCCGAAGAACAGTGGAAATACCGCTCAGGATTGTATCTTGCCAGTGCTGGCTATGATGGACTGGTCAAGCTATGGAGTGCAGATGACTGGCAGTTGCTGCGTACACTGCCCACGGATGGAGGCAAGGTCATGTCTGTTGATTTATCGAAAGACGCCAAGCTGCTCGCATCAGGTACATACAACAGAAATTTCCAGATGTTCGCACCCGAGGAGCTCCCTATCTAGCCCCTTAACATACTCTAAATATTACTGCATACGTTCTGCTCATTCGACATGATAGAGTGCGTTTATAAAGCTTCTGGCCCGACTACATGATCGATTCACTCCGTGTTTCCTTCCAATAGCCATTTGTAAAATGGCTGTTCGGTGCTTCTTGCATGCTTATCTATACACATGGGCTTTTCATTAAATACTGAGTTAGGCTATCAGCACAGCCTAAAGCCATGCCACACAGCCTTAACCACAACGATTAGCCGTGGCTTTAGCGTTGGCCGGATGGCGATGCCTGTGAGCCTTTGAGATTCCTACCTCCAACTTGACGTATGGCGCCGGAGTAGGCCGGAGTACGATATCTACTTCCCTGAGAGGGCTATATATCACAGCGTTCCAACTTTGAGTTCGGGCCCAGCTGAGAGCCATTACGGCGACGAGGGTATTCATCGAGCGTTCCGCCATTGACGCATAGAACCAATAACGATCATGATATACATGACAATCTACGCCAACTTTGCCGTGATCATCATGACTTCAAAATCACTAAGATTCATGGATTTGTCCGCCGAGGTCGAGAAAGCCTCCAGCATCTCGATGATCTGGGAAGATAGCAGCGGTGGTATCAGTGAACGTGATCATTCACCATGGAGAAAACACACCTCTTCCGCTGTGATTTTCTCTTTCAATAGATCAGCGATACGAGAAATATCCTTGATCATGATCTTCTGCTGGTTCAGGTCCTTCTCTAGCACGTCTGGGAAGAACAGAGAAAACGTCCGACGACATTCGTCTCTCTGTCGTGAAGTTATCCGCGCGTTTTTCTTCGCGGCTAGATCCTGATCAGTGTCGGATTCCGAGGTCGAAGGAGATGAGGTCGTCTGTCTCTGACCCTTTCTCTTGGAAGTTGTTACTTTCGTTGCTGTCTTCGTATTTGTCTTGCCCTTTGACGTTGATGCCTGCACGAATCCGCCCTCTTGATACTCATCGTCCGAGCCGTCAGCTTCTTCAGAAGAATCGTCTCCAATCTCTTCATACTCTTCCCCATCGTCGCTCTCTTCTACGCCATCCAATTCGGCCATAGCCCCATCTTCATCTTCACCGCGGTCTTTGTTGTCCACTGGGCCTTCATCCTCGTCAACATTGGGAGAATCCAACAGAGCCGCGCACACTGCTCGCCAATCTTTACGGCTCACAAGCAGTTCAGCTTCGGAGTTAGGGGCACCTCTTTGAGGCCCTTCCCAACCAGAAGCGGCGTTACGGAAGACTGATAAGACGTCCTCATCGTCTGGCTGCAAGTCAAGTACCTGCAGAGCAGATGGAATAAGATCAAAGGGAATGTGGGTGTGGTGATCACGCCGAGCTATGCGTTCATCCTCTGATGATTCAGAGGTCAGACCCCCTGCTGGGGTATCATCTACAACGAAGCCTCCTCCAAGCCCTGCACCGCCAGCCATAAAGCCACCTGGTGCTGTGTCGCCGTCCACAATGAAACCACCAGGCTCAGAGGATATGAACCCGCCTCCAGAAGAGACGTCGGTATCCAGCTTACGCTTTTTGCGTGATGGCCCTGCATGCGATTTGGAATGGTGGGCTGCCTCGTTGAGGGCGTTGTCAAAGGCGCGGTCTATACGTCGTCTGAGACGAGCAGGTAGCACGGAGAAGCTTGGATCTGTTTCAGAGTCGCTCATTTCAGGATTGCTGTAAGATGAAAGACGAAGCTCAGTTTCAAGCTATAAGCACAAAACGTTGAAGGACAGATAGTAGGTTATGGCGAACTTGAAGAAGCGCAAGCGACCGGGTCCTTGCAGTGGGCGCTTGTGAGTGTAGTGGATGGCATTGAAATCTTTCCAATCCACTTCATAGCTAAGTTCGCCGTACAAATTGTCCGCTACCACGAAGGTCGACGGCTGGTTCAGACTCAGTAAATCCAAGATGGCATAGCATAGAGCATAGAAGCATGGGATGGGCGATATGATACAGGGGGTACTTCTAGTACAAGCTATCAATACAGTGCAATTAATCTGAGGCTGGGTGAATCGGCGTTCACTAGTAGATACATTTATGCAGGGGTATAGTGAATATATCTACGGGATCAATATTTAGCTTTCTTGAACGGCACGTTGAAATATTAGAGCTATGATACTCACACATATATAGAAATACAATACAGCAGCGGCGGGAGAACTCAAATTCACCGCATCTTGACCGACCACATGCTGAACATCTTCTCGTATTTTTTCTGCATACGGGAACTCAGTTCCAAGAACTCTGAAAAAGCCTTTGGCTGGAGTTCAAGCATGTCACTCGATGTGTTGGCTTTATCGGACGAAGGGAAGACGGCGAGGATGTCGGATGATAGTATCCGTGCTTGGGGGCAAGCCGAAGGGAGGAAGACACGGTCACCAAATGGTGTGAATGTGTCAACGTCAACCCAAAGCTCCCCTTGTTTATGCGGGTGCGAAACTGATTTGGAGAAAAAAAGAGGGACATGAGTGAGAGGGAGCGGCAAGGGCATGTAAGACCGCGTACCTTGGACGACCATCACACGTCGTTGAACCATAGCTACCGCCAGAGAACCTGATTTCATGATGATACAACGGGTTGAAAAATGATACAAGAATAGAGATACAGAGAAACGTGAAATAAAATACAGGAAACCTGCACAGATGGGGCAGTGCAATAAAGAATCGCTGTTCGTGCATAGCGTTCTTATATGATGACGGATACACGGCTTATTGTTTGAGAGGACTTTGCCCGTTCTTATGAGAAATCCAGGTCTCCTTTGTAGAACAATAAGGGCCAGATAGATAACAATAACTTGACGCACTAGGGCGGCCATCCTGCGGTGGAACGTGAGTACATATGGCAAAGAAACAAAAGCGCATCCAACACGGCCAATCGTGCCTGTCCTGCGCTTTGAGTTCCTTGTCCAAGCAATGTAGGTGAAAGAGGGAACAGCAAACGAACTGCTCGTTTCGGACGCCCACAGGGATAAACTGTCCCGATATGGCGAATTAACGCGAAGACGTGAGCGCCTACGAGCCGGACCTGGCCAGCTCTTTCCCACTGCGCCTGTTTTGAGCCGTTTTGCGACTCCGTATCAGCGTGTGAGGACTGTGAACATGAATATGCAGCCTACATGTTACGTTCTTCATCCTCGCTTCGCTTAATTGGTGGCAGACGCTGTCCATTCCGACTGGCATGCCCCGGGCCCACGCGTCACGCGAGTTTGAGGCGTCACCCATCCCGAAGGCTTTCTGAGTTTCCGGGCCTTTATATCTGTATGAAGCGGCTGTTGTTGAGCCGCAAATAACCAGTACAAGTTGGACCTTATTCTGTAGGCGGGCGCATTAGAGGTTCAAAATTCGAGAGGCTCTATCAGCTGGGAGCTCAGCAGGCCTGAACTTCCCGGTTCTTCCAGACATGGGTGCAAGTTAGTCGAGTCCCCGGCCAAGATGGTATCATGCGGCAGCGCCCATCGGTAATGCCGTGGTCTCTTCAACCTGACAAGTGACGTCTTCAAATTTGTAGCAGATCCAGACACATCTTCCGTAATCTGGCGTGACGGAACGCGTGCCGGTAATCAAAGGCGTTCATCTATAACATACACAGCACTGGCGTACGTACATCATGGATCACTCTCGAAGCAGTGTGGGCGGTCTTTCAGCCTGTGGCAGTGACGATAATACACATATCTTCAATGTGGCATTGCTTATGTGGTCGTCTTGCTTATGTGTGCGTCTTGGAGTTGGCGGAATCTTTCGTGGCGCGTGTGTGAGGCCGTCGAGGACGGCACTGATCCCCATAAATTGAGGAGTCCTTCTGTCATGAGGTTGCAAGCGGCGAATACCTATTGGATTGTCGTTCTGTTACAGGCGGCTGAGGCATTTTTGTAACCGGCCTCGAGGACGAAATCCTTTTCCCGTTCCGAGGATCTGCTTTCTGAATCTTGTTTGGCCGCCATACGCGAGTGAAATACTCGCCCGAAAAGGTTTTCTTGGTGCCGTCTGGCAAATAAAGTATACTGCCTCCGAGTCCCAGCCATGAGGTCTTCCTGCCTTGAGCCGAGGGTCGGAGTGACATTAATCTATGTTCAGACAGTTCGTCGCGGGCAGAGTCATGTTCAAGGGCCTGGCTTCACGGAGCCGGAGACGCGCGGGGATGATGCGCTGTTCACGGGAGATGCATCATTAATGGCTTTCACGGGCCGCTTCAATTGGGTTTCAAGCGCCAAGGATGTCCAGACTTGATGCCAATCTTATGCCAGCTGCGGTCAAGCATGATGCATACCGTGTCTACTCCGCCGACAAGAACCACGGCGCAGGCAAGACATCGTCCATAACCGGGAGTTGGATTTATATTGGGCGTTTTGGGTATATACGAGGGCAAGTATTCGCCATAGGACACCCGGGGCTGCAGAAAAGGCACAGCGTCGGCGATTAAAGTAAGAAAGAGTGGTCTTCTGCTCGATCTATATATTATCAAAAGGTCGAAGAGGAAACACACGTGAGAGGACGAAAGGAATATATATCTAAGCATGAGCATCAGAGACCGATCGAGGGGCAGAGAAGAAGGGGAAAGACATAAGCCAAGAGGAGGCAGTATAACAGAGTGGTGAGTGCATATGAAGAGAAGGTTGGTGAGTAAACGCAAGGTGAGTGCATATGAAGAGAAGGTTGGTGAGTAAACGCAAGGTGAGTAACGGACAGGAAGGAAGTCCAGACGGTCGATGAAATGAGTGAGAAGGAAATCAAGAATCAGGCGAACACGAGTCCCCCAGGACAACAGAAAGACCACCCAGATCCCCCGACAACGTCAGAAGATGGGGCTGGCTTGCATGACCTGCGCTCGGGCCTGGCGTGCAAGGTCATACAAGGAGGACTGTCGTGTATAGGAGACGATCGCAGGGGAAAGGATGGGAGAACAGTGAGACTAGTTGCCGCTTCCGTGATACAAATGCGGATGACCTTCGATTTAGATGTGCGATGTTTGTTGAAGAGTGATCCGAACTTGTGAAGGAGACGAGTGCCGCGAGCAAGTGGAAAGCCGATTGACGAGCGAAACCGAGCGATGCCATGAGGCACTCATGTGTGACCGTTGCGCAAGCGCAGGTGTGCTTGCCAACTCCCTTTGGAGACATGTTGAAGGCCGACGAGTTCGAGGTCGTCTATGTTGATACCTTTGATGCCAACCTTCCACCTCGGGTCGGCATCTTCCATAGGACGAGTCTTCATCTCCTAATGATAGAATGATCAGAGCCATGATGAATGGAAGAGAAGCGGTGACTCACATCTATGAAGCGCTGGATCGTCTTGGCCACGTTCTTTGCTAGCTTGGAGCGGGTGATGGGGCCGGGTGGACTACGGAAATCGCGAGTAGGGATCTGACGAGACCAGGAGACATAGCCCGGCCACTACGTGGTCATGTCAGCTATAGAATCCTTCGGTATAAACATCCACGTACCATAAGCCTGATGGAGATTGAAGGTCCGCATTGCACGAACATCTGATCATCTCTGCCATCCAAACGGGCAAATTTGCAGTTCACGGCGTCCTTGAGCGGTATGCCGCAAGCTGCGGGATTTGCCATATAGAACATAATGGGTCCCTCGAGCTCGACTTCTTCAACATAACGCCTACGGTCACTCTGGGTATGAGGACGGTATGGTTTTTGAGGGATCATCTTATTGAGGTTGGGCCATTGACCAGCCAACTCGTATACCGTGGGATGAGTTTGGGCGTTAGCGTTGATGCTTAGACGAGGCAGGTTGTATGGCGAAGCAGATCCCTCTGCGGGGGAATACTCTGCGGAGCTGGGCGTGTGTGGCGCGAGGTATGGTGAATACGGGCTTTTCGGTGGAGATGGTGACTTCCGATAGCTGGGGTAACGGTAAGGAGAACTTGGCGAAAGGTGGGAGCCATCGACGTATGGCAGACTCAGCTGCGATTGTGCCGGAAGGGAAGCTGGAGTCATCAACAGCGTACTATGGCCAGCAGTGGAAGGACTACACGAGGTCAGTGCCGAGCGAGGCCCCGTAGAAGAGTCAACGAACATATCAGCCGGAGAACGAGGGTAGAGAAAGTGGTTAGGCGATGCACGCAGATCGGTTGTTTTGATCTGAGGCAATGGCAGGCGTCCACCATGTGAGGGCGACGGGTGCTCCGAAGGATGGAACGATTGCATATGAGTTCCGGTGTAAGTTTGAGCGTTGTGTGCCGCCGTGAAAGGGTCTAGACCAAGGGCATTGGGCATATTTGAGTAATCGGCGACCATACTATCCTGGAATTGGAAGGCGGGGCCGTTGTAGAAGTTCGTAGGACTATTGAAGTTGTTGCTGGAAAACATATCGGAATAGCCTATTAACCCATTTTCCATCTGAAGGTGATATACCATTAGCAACATATTCGAACCAAGCGTTGAAAACCTACCATCCAGTGGTCGTTGAGTTGAGCCGAGTTTCCAACGAGTGGCGCGTCGTTCCCCTCTCTGACCCACGCAGAGTCATCAGCCATACTATGCTGCGGAGGGATGTGGCGAGTGATGTTCTGGTTAGGGGATCTTAAACGATGATGAGTAGGCTGCGGAATATGCAAGATATAGAGAGCTTACTGAGTGAAGTGAGACATAAAGCAAGGGGAGAGGAGCGTGGAAGGGGAATGAGAGTGGAAAGGATAGCACGCGTTTATAGCTGGAGGCAATGCCAGTTAAGCCGGAAGCGCCGTAAGCTTGTCGCGTGTTGCTGTCACAGCGGAGGGGCAGAGCAGATTATATAGTATTGAGCAGAAGTCCATAAAAGAAGAATCACACATATATGACCCACCCCTCAGCGACTAATAGTCATGCGATTATCACAGAGGCCTGTCCTCTCAACAGAGGTCAATCCTGGCGCAGACGACCCCGATCTGATATCATTTCAACCGAACTGTATTCGCAAAGTCCGTTCCTGAACCGACTACTCTTTGGTACGGTTAGGAGAAGCCTTGAGCAGTGATGAGTTTTATGCTCGAGTCTGTTGTGAGCCGGCGGTGTAAGCACGCTGGACGTACCTGTTCTGGCCGAAAGGCTTGAGGCGAGTCAGAAGCCGCCTCTGCCGGGAATGGCTGTGTGCGTTGCTTCCACCGATTCGACGGTCCCGGTTAGGAAGTCTCGAGGCGGTGCATTAGGTTTACATGTAGAGGGATCGCAGGAATACACCAGGTCCCAAGTAACGTACAAATCCAACTCCCCGGGGGTTTCATTGCGAGCTATAGGCCGTGTGTAAAGCTTGCCCTTGGTCGTAGAAAGATGCAATCTGACCCGGAGATTGAGACGCTAGCCCTAAACGCGCTGTGATATCCGGACAGTCCCAAGAGGGAATCATTTTGGAAGAGTTCGATTGGCACGGATGCTGTACAAGGCATTGACAGCTTGACATATCCTAACGCCTCCTGCATGGGAATCTGTAATACAGTAGCCATGGCGGACCGTACCATCCAGATACATAAAGTTTTTTTTTTTCGCAAAGTGTTTCATGCGTGGCTTTGGCACGGCGGCGCGGCGACAGCTTGGTTCGTCTCCAAGGATAATACAGAGACAGGCGCTTACATGCGGCCTCACACGCTTCAAGCGCCAACGCACGTGGCAAGAAGGCACGTGATGAGTCTCGATTGGGCATGGAATAGATTCGCCGTCAACATCACAGCGTTCGACACTGGCAGTCGTTCCGCTCGACTCTTACTACAGAAAAATGTCGTCGCTGGCTGGTGCACTCGATGAAACTTTGGCGACCGTTCCCAAGGCAGAGGATGTGGTTCACGATCTCAGCTTAGCTGCGCAACTCGAAGATGATGTTGAGATGGACGTGAAACCACGCTCGGAGAATGGCCAAGACGCGGACGACTCTGCACCAGCACAAGACGAGGACATGGAGGACCTCTTTGGAGAGGACGATGTAGCTGACGATGTCAAGCACGAAGAGTCAGTATCGTCTTTATTAAGAGGTCTCACGCTCTCATATTAAGACCGCCTAGTGCACTAACACCAGCATCCTCCGAACACGCAGACGGCATATCTTCGCCAGAGCGCAGACATCGGGAAGCTATGGAGTATCCCGAGGATGACGAACCGGAAACAAACTCTGAGGTCGTACAACTCGAGGCCACAGCCGAAATACCAAACATACCAGTGCCGAGAAGTTCGGACGGGAATGTAAGTGCATTCAGCTCCTGGGATAGCTTTGCTGGACAAGGCGTCATTACACCAGCCTTGCAGTCACACCTGACCCGAACCTTTGTCTCCGTAGCATTGGGTCATTCGCATACCAAACTTCATTAAGGTGGACTCAAAGCCGTTTCATCCTGACACCTACATTGGACCTGAGCAAGAAGACGAAGACATTCATCCGGGAGAATCATTGCGAGAGAAGAGTATGTCCATTAAGCTCAAAGTAGAAAACACAGTGAGGTGGCGCTGGTCAAGGGACGGAAGTGTTCAGGACGTAAGTGCCAAATACCCCTCCCCGGATGTGCCTTGACGCTGAATTATTCCATGTATATTTTTTAATTATCTCATTTGACCGATAATAGCGAAGACAGTCCAACAGCCGTGTTATCAGATGGTCGGACGGTTCACTCAGTCTCAAGCTCGGCAAGGAATTATTCGACATTACGCAGTCGATTGATAACTCCGCTGCTGTACCGCGTCAAGCCATCGGAGGTCCCTCACAGAGCTCACAAGGAACTTTATCAGGCGCAAAACCACAAGGCCTAACGTATCTGGTTGCTCAACACAAGCGTGCCGAAATCTTACAATGTGAAACCACCATTACGGGATATATGTCACTCCGACCAACGGGTATGCAGTCGGATACTCACCGGATGCTTGTTCGTGCGGTTGGTCAGAAACATAGTAAAGTCGCACGTCTACGTATGGCGCCAGATCCTACCACAGATCCGGAACGCGAAAAGCTCGAGTTAATGAAATTAGCGTCAAAGAAACCAAGGAAGGCTAGAGGCGAGGATGACGGTTTGGGCGGCGGGCGTAGGAAACGCACAGGATATAGTCGCAAGAGGTCCGGGGATGATATGTGGTCAGATGACGAAGACGAAGAGATATTTGGCGGTGGCTCAGAGGATGAATATGGCCACGCGGGGGCGCCAGGACGAAACGCAAAGCGACGAAAGGCGGGAGAAGAGGATAACAAGAAGAGAGGTCCTGGAGAGTACCAGAACGATGACTTCGTTGTGGCAGATTCCGACGAAGATGGGGACTTTGCGGATTCTGACGAGGGCGAGGGTAGGAAGAAGAAGACCCGGACTAAACGCCACGAAGAGCCAGAAGAAGACGACTTGGATAAGCTGGACGCTAAAATCGAAGCTGAACAACGCAAGCGCAGACAGCAGGAGGCAACTGAACAGACCGGTGGAGACGCCAAGATTACCGGCGTGGAGGCGATGGAGGTTGAGAGCGAAGAAGACGAGGGGGAATGGGGTGTCAGGCGGGCCGGAACAGGACCGCGCAAAAGGCGAGCACTTGGCCTTGACGAAGAGGAGGAAGAATGATTGAATGCTCTCTGTTGCTCGCGTGCTATGTCTCTTGCTGTATTCTGCTACTCTAAATTTTGTATACATGTGCCAGTCATCGTCGCACCGCGCTGGGTCTATCCTGAAGTACACCGTTTTCATCCCACTCTCCCGTGGGTTGAATTTCATTGACCACGGCTTGGTTCTCGACGTTGCCGTGAAGGAGATTCCTGAGCGCAAAGATGGCGTGTTCTCGAAGGTCTGGGCGTCAGGCACAGGTACGTCAGCTCATAAGCAATATTAATATAGACGTCCACACGGAGGGAAGGTTCCAATGGAATGCCACAGACGGACAAGAGGGATTTTGTACCCTATACATGGTCCATAAACCAGGTACAAGTAAAAAGGATGACTCACAAGGATTTCTGTCGTCTACGACGCAAAGATTCAGTACCACGGGAATGCCCGCGCACGCTCGCACACGGTCTTGCACAGCCATACGGCCCGCACACAAAATCCCCAATAGACGTACAAGGTCTCTCTTCAGGTAAGCAAAGCCCTTCGGATCTGATAAGCCCGACATCCTGGCTCCACGGCGAACCTCTTCGCTGTGCGCAGCGTCAGGACTTTGCGCCTGCGTCAAAGAAACTGCGGAGGACGCAATTTTACCGAATGTAATTCGGGGTAGGAATATATCAAGGAGACGAAGGGTTTCTAGGCAAACCGGCAAAGAGAGCCCATGTTCAGTTAGATGATACACGGAAACCAGAAAGGACTTTGGCACCTATCAAGCATTCAATCGATCCTTCACCGGCAGGTGACATTGAGTCGTTCACATAGTCCTTCAAATGTTCCTCGAACCTTCTAAGCTTTGGCTCCTTTCCTGCACATGTTCCGGCTGCTGAAAAGCGTTCCTCGGAATACAAAGTGAGCGATATGAGGCATTGGCTCACAAGGACCAAAGCCTCGCAAATTTTTGGGAGTAGAAGATCGAGCTCTTCCAGAGGGCGGGGCTCCGCTGCCGGATGTCCATCTTCTGACGGCCGAGAAGCGCCATCTGTGGGTTTATCATTCGTGTGCCCCTCCGATGGCGGAATCTTGGCTTTATCAGTTCCTAAAGCTTCGTGGATTGCTTGTTGCGTATAGCTTGACAACGAGAAGAAGATAGACATAAGCATTGAGCCTATGGCCCTGATTTGTTGCTCGCTAAGGTCATGACTATAAATTTGTGATGGCTGCAGATATGAGTCCAGCAACTTTAGCAGTGTCGTTTGATGAGGTGTGACAATTTCGTCCTGACTGATCGAAAAACCATTGTTCAGAGAAAAAACGCAATATGACCGAAGCTGGTCGCACGGGAAAAAAACCGGGAGGCGCAGAAGGTCAAATAAGGCGATGCTTACACAGATATTCGCTCATACAAGGTTTGTACGATCTCCTCCTCCACTAGATGAGTAAAGATGCGATACCTGGAAGAGGTCATCGATTAATGAAAGGTTCCGGTTTCCGAGGCAATAAAGATTTCTATTACAGATAAAGCAACATACCCGATGTCAAATGCGCGATTACTTTCCTCAGATTCTTCTTCTTCGAACAAGGCGGCCATCCTGTCGAGAAAAGAAATACATAACCGGGCGCCACTAGGACTATTCACCATGAGCTCTCTGGGGAAAAGAGATATATGTTAGCGTTCCATACACGAACCTCCCAATTACTGTGGTCGCGAGCACGTCAAGTGCACAACACAGGAAGCGTCCATAGGGATGTATATCCAAAGTGGTACGTACGTCCGATCTCGACTTCCGTAGAGGCAGTTGAAAACCAGGACAAATGCAGATGAGACCGTGGTGGCATCCGGCACAGCAAACAAGCGGCTATTAACGGAAGCAATCGTTAGGTTAAATTACACAGACCGGTGGAGCGAAGCTTACATTAAGATAAGTTGTTCTTCTGGAAGCCGCAGATAAGACTCCCACATTCGTTGTATGAGGACTTCATTGCTAGTCACCAGATTTGATAACGCTTGTGCTAACATCCTGGTCACAGGGAATGCTGCCGAACGGCCTTGTCAGTGTCATTGTTTGACTGAAATGACGTGAGAAAGTGAACTTTTTTCATCTTGCATCACAGAGAAGGAGGTATAGTAGCGGGTTAAAGCTCGGATCTCCGGTTCGTTTTCACTGTTATATCCAAGCAAGCAAGAGGGACTCGATATTAGCTATGGTTTTGGAAGACTGTAGGGACCTCTGCTGACAAGGCTCGCTCTTGATTAAATGGAGCCGCAGCTACCAGGTTTCTGGTAAACCTCGCGAGGCTCATAGCAAGACGTCGTAAGTGCCCCCAATATTCCGCATTTTCGTCCTCTCCAAAGTCAACTTGGTGTGCAGCTGCTATCTTGATCCACAAACTACGAAGATCTGGCCAAACGGCACGCTCGTGAGAACCCATTTGTATCCTGATGGTATAAAGACACAGGCATAGTCAATTAGAGAATGTTTTGCAGAAGGGGGGCACAGACCTGAGCTCCACGCTGACAGCCAGTGCTTTTGAATATTCATCAAGTACATCAGCAAGAGGCACTGCAGTGGCTATTGTGCTGAAGTCTACTGCCGCACAGATATCATGGAACGGAGTGTCATCAACGGACATCGCGTTGACCAGTGCGGGGCGAGACGCAGAGAGCAGATGGACCGATTATAGAACAGCTTTACGCAAATTGTTGCCAGCGATGTTCAAGCTATGCTTTGTTCCAGTGATGGAATGCAGGGTCAGAGTTGTTTGAGGTTAAGATGCGATCTCAGGATTTTCTGCAATTTCCAACGGAATATAGATCCGTGGGAAAATACCGACGCACGCCGACCTTGGCCCAAAGCGCAGCGTCAACCACATCATCCATGTCGAGGGCGGCAACGAGAACGGGCACGGAGCTCAACGTCTCTCTCGAACCACACCTTATCGACGTCCTTGAGCCGCTCGTATCCATTCTCCCTGAATCTATATCCTTACAACTTAGCACAGCCCTCAAAGCCCCATGCAATGCATCTCCTGAGTTGTCGCCAACAGCGGACCCGTCGAGTCCGACGATTGCTCCAGCTCACAAAGAGCGAATCGTCTCATATGGTCTACTATCGTCCATCTCGTCATGGGCTCGTTCTGCAGAAGGGCGAGACCTCCTCGGCGGACAGAAGCCGCCTCTTGACCCTCATACCTACAGCATGGTAGCTTTACTCGCAGGAACACGCACCTCACCGGAACGAAAATTCCCCTCGCACGCACCTCTTGTCACTGACGGGCAGGCTGAGGCCGGACGGGAGTTGAACGATAGGCGTGCAGTGACCGCCGTATTGAATGCGTTACTCAGCATATTTGGTTCTGGCGCAGCGACTTGGTGGGCTGCCGAGAAATTATATTGGAAGGACGAATGGGTGAGTAGAATGCCTTTGAAATTATTTGCACGTCTTCCTCGATCGTCTAACCAGTGTTCACATTTGTCGGCTCAGAAAGTTTTATTGGCACTCCTGGTCGCGATAGCGGTTGCTACGTCAGAAGTTGTTCTTTACTTGATATGGGATGCTAGACGTTCAGACTCGTCGAGTAAGACGGCCTCACGACGGGCACTTACTCCAAGGCACACACCGCTTTCTGGGGTTCCATCCCGAGATCCGACCCACTCAACTGGTGAACCAGCCCAGCCCTCAGCTACATTAATCGTAGACAATCAGTCTTCCACGGATATACCATATATGCCAGGTGCAAATGACCCAAATGTACAGCAATATCGAACGGCTGACGGACTGCGCGAGCGTACCGTGGGCCATAATTGAACTTGTTCCAAGAAAACCGCAACAAGCCGCTCATTAAGAATTCGATCTGGCATGTAGCTCCATGCAATCTTGTCGTTATGCAGACATTGTTCAAACTTTTTGAGTGAGCACCCTCTTGCATCTATCTTATCGTAGCAGTTGTTGACGGATGGTCGTGAAATAGTTGCAGCGGAGACAATATGTCGGAGATAACTTTCGCGGAATCGCTTTGTTCGACTTATCTATCACTATCAACGTGGTGGTTTGTTGCATCCTGACATGAGACTGTGAGTCCAATACTGTCCAATAGTGCACGATCGACGTTCGAACTCTAACAAACATGTGCAGCATGTGTATAGATCTAGCACTGCTCGAAGGCCATTTGGCTTCGAATCCTAATAACACGGCGCCCCGAGATCTCATCTCGCCCGACTAAAGATGTTTCAGCAGACATTGATGCAAGTGCCCTATTCGGTGGATTCACCCTGAGTCGCGTATGCAAGCCCCGTCAACAGAACGTATTACGGTCAGGCGGAGTCTATGCGTCCGTTCCCATCATGATTAAAGTGTGTCTGGGACATCCGTGTGCCCTGGCTACTCTGCAACGGAGACTACGTTAAGGTACAAGCGGGGGTTTTGAAAATGTACTTGGAAGGATCAAACTTGCCTTGCCTGCGTCGGACTACGGATACCCTATCTCTAACCTTGTAACTACTCATATAGCTTCCTAGCATTCTAATTATCGGGCCCAATCACTGCTAATACACATTCAGGGTTCTCATGAGAACATTCAGATACCACCCTGTCAAGCCCCATACTTCTAGCCGTCCTTCTCTTCCTCCTCCGATTTCATCTCGTTGCTTTGGGTCACTGATCCATTGAATTTGTCCGTTGCTACTTACGACATCGCCGGTGTTATGAGACGTGATGATATCGGATACATCAACAGCATAGTAGGGACGGCATCCCCGAAAGAGATATTGATGCAAGCGTGGCGCAGAAAGTGCGGCGGACAATGGGAAATGAAATGCATGTGCGACCTCCTGAGGCGACAGTTCCAGACTAGAAAGACTTAGCGATGGTAGCGGAGCATCTAAGTCCGCATCGGGTGCAGGGTCTTCGTTGCCAATTGGTCGGGTCAGGGTGTACCTAGACCCACGAGGATGTATGAATCCCTGTCATAACCCGTTAACTTAATATAGTATGGTATGGTAGAAGTAATACTCACGACATATGGCCAGACCCTTAGACCGTTGAGGGATGTCTCAGCTGGCCCAAACCGACCAAGTACTTCTACTTGGTCAGGATGAATGCCTACTTCCTCTTCTGTTTCTCGTAAAGCCGCCGCCAGAGAGGAGGCATCCGTCTGAATTCAAGGCGGTGTTCGACTTTCAGAACGATGTTAACATGATGGGGCCGTCACAAACCTCATCCATTTTACCACCCGGAAAGCTGTACCGTATGAGGATGGGCGTCGAATTGCAAAAGAGTGAAGATATAGCACACCTCACCTCTCCTGAATGCGTTCTTAGCTTCCCCCTTACCTCTAAGAGGACCCCGGGTTTATTGTTGACGTTGCAGAAGGGTACTAAAACTGCAGCATGGGTTTCCGATGGATTATGATTGTCTTTCTTCTCAACTTCCACATAACCATCGGAGAGTGCATTTCTGATTATGTTTAGAGTCCTGCGAGTTATTGGTGCTGTCTCCGAGATCATACAGGCGGGGCGCGTCGACGTCGTGGCGAACGTTCTCGGGAACATGTAGTAGAATGACACTAGCGCTCTCAGGTGTCCATTTGGCTGTAAGCGCTTAAGCGCTTATGTAAGTGTTACTACTAATCTCTACTAAGGTCTAATACCAGCTACGACTGTTCCAAAAATCATAGAGTCGTACAATCCCTCTGCATGTCATGCTGAGGTTGTGAACATGCGTGCAGGATATCACCTACGCATCTGTGTCTCGAAGTCAACTCCCCAGACTTCTACATCCTCGTCCTACCAGCGATCTCACATCAACTCCACTGAATTCGTACCCTCCTCGCTCTTTCAAACTCTTCCTTCTCACCCACCGAAATCGACGGCTCGGAGATACACATTCCATCACCCGCAACATCAAGGCAAGTCTCGCTTTGAAGACCCCAGCAGCGAGGAGGAAGTACGCAGAGACTATCGGTACGGCCGTCTACGTATTGACTGGGTAGATTTTGACAACATGGATATTCCTGGGGTTAAGAAGACGACTATAGGTAAAGAGAAGGAGAAATCTGGGCGAGGTAAGCGTCTTTCACCCGGTCTGGCTTGATTGTGATTGCGGTGCGATCCCTACACGATATCTTGTCTTGTCTATTGGGTTCCGGCTCTATTACCCTCAGGCCTTTAGGCCTTCATTAATCCTACTTAACCGTTGATGGTGAGTTTGAGCAGGCTGCTATTCAAGCACAATGGCTATCGCACCGCTACAGCGAATGTTCATGGAACGAGTAATCTACTGTGCAACTTAATCGAACCTTCACTGACAAACCAAAAATTAAGGAGGACCAACAATAGCCACCTTCGTACCTAACCCTATCCGTACCAAATCGGGTTCCACAAATCTCCCGGAGGGCGTGGTACACATCTATCGTGAACTTCCCAAGCATGCAGAGAAAGACATAACGCCGTCTCAATCTTCCACGGCTACACCATCAGCTCTAATATCCAACGCCGCCAGTGGGCAGTCTACCATCTCGGAAGGGGAGCGTGTTATCGATGCGGACGGCGTGATGATGGGGGTTTTGGCTGTACCTTCATGGATGACACCGTCGGATTTTCTGGCGTTCGTCGCACCTGCCGCTGAAGGGATGGCGCATCTTCGCATGATACGGTATGCTACAAAATATAACTCCTGCGCTACTCCTTACATTGTATTGGATACAGTGACTCTGCTCCTAATCGTTCCATAGTGGTCGTCAGATTCAAGGAGGAATCCGACGCTGCTGAATTTGCCGAAGCCTATAATGGCAAGCAGTTCAACTCCATGGAGGTGTGTTGTTCTGTGTAGCTTTTCCAGCAATACAAAAATTATCTGACTGGCTACTAATTGTCCCTCAGCCAGAAACGTGCCACGTGGTGAGAATTTTGTCGGTAGAGATCGACGCCAGCGATATTACAGCGCAGAATATCGCTCGGCTAAGTTCTCCGCAAGGGAACACATACGAATTACCGACTTGCCCTGTCTGTCTGGAACGAATGGACTCTGCTGTCACAGGGCTGGTCACAGTACCTTGTTCCCATACCTTCCACTGTGCTTGTTTGAGCAAATGGGGAGACAGTCGGTGCGTGACTCTTTATCCAACCTCTAAAACGGGTGGCCGAGCTGTCTTCTTTACCAGATGTCCTGTATGCCGCTATTCTCAAACCCTCCTTTCTTCGCATCCTACCTCACCGAATACATCCCGCTCTACAGTTCCCATCCCATTCACTGCAACATCTTCTTCCCAATGCGCTGACTGCCCACCTGATTCACCATCGACGTCCAACCTCTGGATTTGCCTTATATGCGGTAACATCGGTTGCGGAAGGTACAGACGTGCGCACGCTCAAGCACACTACGAGCGAACCACACACCTATATGCTCTAGAGCTCGAAACACAACGCGTATGGGACTACGCTGGTGATGGCTATGTTCATCGCCTGATCCAGAACAAGGCAGATGGAAAGCTAGTTGAGCTACCTTCTGCTGCGTCCTCTATGACAATGGGCGGAGCTGCAAGTCAGCGGGGAGAGGGTGGGGGGCCCAGCGCAGCAGATGCACTTAGTGCAGAGAAAATTGAAGCGATTGGAATCGAGTATTCTTATCTGCTGACCTCGCAGCTTGACTCGCAGAGGACGTACTATGAAACTCAGACAGCTGAGTTGACAACCCAAGTGAGCGAGCTGAGAACTTTGATTGACCGACTCAGTGCGGAAGTGAGTGGTGGTCGGGTGCGGATGAGTGAGGAAGAAACGAAGCATAGGAAAGAGGTGGAGATACGAATCACAGAAATTGAGAAGGCAAGGGAGAAGGCGGAGAGGCGAGCTGAGAAGGCCGTCGATTTGGCTCGTCAGCGGGAGAAGGATTATCGAGAAGAACTTGCTCTGAGTGAGAGGCTATCCAAGAACTTGGCAGCTGTGCAGGAACGAGCAGAAAAGGCCGAGAGAGAACGACAGCAGTTGGAGGGGAAGGTGGCGGAACTAGATGATCAGTTGAGGGATGTCATGTTCTTTGTTGAGGCGAGGTCCAAGATTGAGAGTGGTGAGGGGGCGGTCGCTGAAGCCGCTGGAGGATCGCTGGAGGTCTTGTCTACGCCTGATAGAGGCGCGAAGAAAAAGAAAGGGAAGAAGAAATAAGGTAAGTTGTTGATTAAGCATGTCCTTTCTCACGTATGCTTATACTTGCGTCTCTTACAGATAGTTGTATTTCTATAGCAACTACCTTCTACTTAACGGTGTATCGTGTTGCCCAACTTGAAAGAGGTATGCACGTTCGAACGTGGTTTCTGCCCTACGAGCAAACTGTACGTTATGGTTTCACTGCAATACAAAGCGTATATTCAGTATCATATCCATTAAGGTGACTGGATAGGACCACCCGTCAATATTCAAAGGTAATGTAAGCACACTATCTTCAAACGGGTACGTGATTGGCGTGCAAAATGCTTATGGATGGACTTCCCTTCTTCGCACTTGAAGTATAGATACTACGATGAATATAGCAAGGCTCGCGTCCTTGACATAACCAGGCATCAAACGAGATGATTGTGTCTCATGCCGACGGAAGAGGTCAAATTGGCGTGCAATCGGGCCCGTTGTAAGACCTAGTATACTTCTATACATCTCAAACCGTTTGAACGATGGGGCACTGACTATCATACTTGAGTCGATTGATCGGTTAGTCTACAAAGATTCTGTTAGGCTATTGTCAACTGGGGACGAGCAAAGCAGCTCACGATTTCGTTTGGTGGACAGCCTGTGCTGCAGAGTTATGCATGTTGCTCGCCTCGAAGGATCTAGAAAAGAGATATCGGTGAGCGGTATACTCGTATCTCCGAGTCATCGCTATACCCGATACCGAATTCCTCTGCAGGGTGGCCCACAGCGGGGTCGGGCACTCCCACGGAGATGTTACCTTGCGGCTCACAAGGCACGTGGTCAAGCGTGAAGTCGAGTTCTTCGCACATGTTTCCGACGAAGCTGGCTAATGTCGGAACGCGGAATCCAGTGATCGTGAAATCCGAGTTCCATGCACCCTGTGTTGGGTTCTCAAGTTCTCTGACTTGGCGTAAATTAAATAGGAAGCGAGAGATAAGAATCGGGGGCAAGCTGGGGGGAATTATCATTTACGACTGTATGCCCAAGATGGATTGCTTACATTGCTATGATATCATCAATGGGGAAGGCAGTGAACGAGTCTGACTAGTACAAGTTTAGGGGTATAACGAGCATGGGAGTGGTGTACATACCGGGAGAATATTTCGAAGCATCTGAATGATGTTCATAGCAAGAAGGGCACTGTATCAATGCACTGAGTTATGCTGGGCACAACGAGGCTCCGTTTGCCTCAGACTCGCACGAAGTACAATGTGCCTGCGTTAGATCACTAAGTCAGCGCATATTGTTAATATTGACAAAGACTGACAAACCGTCTCGCAGGAACAAGGTGGTAAGGGGGGGTGCGCACGCCGAGTCTCGCAGCCAACACCCGGTTCCAGAACGTCTTATGCCAGGTCACTGCCAACAATAAAATGTCGGCAACGATGACGGCGATACGGGTTCCTAAAGCAACTACGATGTTCACTGAGCACTTCCACTCTGATAGGCATTTGTAGGAATTTACAGCTGATTAGCAGGTACATAAACAGCCTCCTCATCACAAGAGCCCTAAACGACTTACTCGAAGTTGACAGAGGCCGATACATTAACATAGAGAGAACAAATTGGGCCTATATTTGGATCCAGAGTAAAAACATTCACTCCTTGAGCATACGCATACTAGCTTGGGGTGAGCTTCAAGTTCATGACATCGGTCAAAGACTATCAGAGACTTCGACTCACGATATTGGTCCCCACCGGCACTAGACTTGATACTAGAACAAGGAGAGACATGGGAATATGGCGATCCCATATGACAAACACACGCAAAGCAGAAATTACTACTGGGACCTTTAGAACGCGAAATTTGAATCGACTATGGGTGCTTACCAGCAAATATGCTGTATTGTGTCATGGCCAACATCTCATCCACAATAGACATAGGAGCACAGCTATAGCCGGTAAAAATTAGCTCAGCACACTACCGGCAACTGAATGTTTGACCTCTAAGGCTAGGATCAGTAGTCTACCTTTAAATAAGAGTACAACAACCTCACTTGAGCCTATAACGAGTGCTGTGATTACATATCGATTTGCCAAGAACAACAGTGTGACAAGAGTCCATTTCCTTTGCCATACCATTGTCACTTCTTGCTGGACTGTGATAAGATATTCGTAGGTAACCAAGGCTAGCATTGACCATAGTAAGCAATGTCTCTGGATTCTGGAATGAAATAGGTTTCACGCACCAGCAGCAGAATAAAACATAAGGCTGCTTATTTGCCTATGAGAGTTTACTTCAGAAAAGTTTACATCCATCAAGTCGCGGCACTTACTCGGCCTCCAGAGCAGCAACGATCTCGGATGGTTGAGCCATGATGGCTGTGCGTAGTATCGGGTTGTTTTAAGAAGGGGGCTGAAAGATACAAAGCATGATCAGCCTCTCGAGGCCTCAGGAGATGTTCTGCTATTTACTCAGTGATATCTGTATCTCGTATCATGATGGTAAAGTCTGCACTTACGGTCCTGGATGGTCGATATCTGACGGTGCCTTAGGTTCTATCTGTCAGATGAGGGGAGAAAGCGAGTGCCATAAGAAAGATCAATGATTTGGCAGCATGAAGCCGAGGATGGAGCTGTGAATATCACTAGCTAGTCAAAGTCTTAAGATTGTTCATGGTACTTGCCTTCTGGGCAAATAGTACTGCCAGTGCATGTAGTGATAGCCAGCGTGGAGCGGGCTAGCCCCATACACACCCTTGAGTTTGATAGAAATACACAGCTGATTTGACGGATCTTGGTGGGATATGTGCCAGGAAAAGATGCGGAAAATTATCTGCTTTGGGGCGCCAGCTTCCCCTGAGGGTGGCGTTCATATATCCAAGGTTACATGACTGCTACGGAGGGATGTCCAGGATTGTTATCTATCGGGGGATCCATGTTGGTCAGCGCCTTCTAATCCGCCAGATTTCTTTTTACCAGACTCAATGCTTCGGAGGTTCTCTGCATCGCCTCAATTCTCTCTTCGCAATTCCAGCTCCCACCTGGCGGCCTGTTGGGTATCTGTTTGCCATTCTTGGGCAACTATGCTAGATCAAAAGGTATGCGATCACTGCATAGGTTACTTTTCAGAAATTAGTTACCAGAAGCTGGTATTCCCTATTGTGCAGAGCGTCGCGGGTTTGTACACTAACCAGCAGCATGGAGTGGCGTACGGTAGTAGGAAGATAAGGCGGTATATCATGAATCCTAGAGACCAAGGTTTACGATGGCCTTTATTAGAGCCCGATCATCCTTGGGGAGTCAGAGCCTGAAAGTATGCCTGAAAGTATCGTCAGAGGTCTGGGAATGAATTGCAAGATACATCCACGGGAAGACCATTTTAATCCCATGTGCTCCGACTAGGCTTGCAGCCGTATAAAAGTATGCAAAGACTTGAACTATCAAACCAGGTATATGCGCTCCCAATATATGTAAGACAGAAGAAGCTGAGATGGATGCAGTGGTTAGCAGGTAGAAGACCCCACAAAGCATGATGGACGTACACGGTTCACAATTTGAAGTCAAAGTCTACCCTCGTAACGGCGCGCTATCGAGCAAAGTTGATGCCGCAAACCGAATCGAAAATAACCATATCATCAATGCTGTCCTGATATCGCGCGAGAAGAGTCACAGAATGTTGAACAGAAATGATAGTTTCCATATTATCTATAGAGAGGTTCAAGTTCAAGAAGTTGGTGCCAACTTTGAGCTCAAACTAGCGCCCGTAAAGCACTAGCGGCATCTTCCGAGTCGGCGTCGTAATAGCCCGGCGAGTAACTCGATTCTAACAGCTCGCATAAACCTGAGGCAGCGGCCCAATAATTTAATATTTTACCAGTTGACAGTAACCACCTTCATGTCAAGAAAACGGAGCTAGGAATATTTAGACAAGATCCTGCTAGTGCTTTCGGTCAAACGACTCCACCCCGGGTTAGGCTCGTAAACCAACAAAGCCTTCAGGAGGAAGAGATCCTCTCGGGGGCCAGACACTTCATCTAGTACTATCTAGTACTCATTTTATCCTCCTCCGCCTCAGTACTCTACTCTGAAAACAACGTTTTGTGCAAGACCTGAGTTCGCACGCTTGATCTACGCTTTACGCACCGTGACTCTTTCCCCGTGGATCACTATTCGCAATAGTACGAACCTTTGGCGAATCCCACGAATCATGATCAAATCGCTCTCGCAATGCCCCCACTGTACCCATGACCCACTGATTCTGATTCACTTGAGCGGACTGAGACCCTGCTATGCTCCGGCACCGACCATGCTGATCGGAGTATCCTCACCGTGTGTAACAACAGCGGCATATATACAGACACCTTTCCGGTGCCTTGGCTCTCGGAACAAGGAGTGTACATACTGTATCTATACGTACAGCCTGATATTCCATGTAAATGTACGAGGCTTCATCCATCCGAAGTAGTTCAGACTGTGAAGACTGAATCAATTATCACACAATGAGTTGAGATGTTTTTGATATGGCATTAATGCAGAGCGTGGATGTGTGCGTGTAAAACAGTCATGACGTACTAAAAGTATAATGCAACTGCCACCTATAGCCTCTAGCCTATGAATCTAGACTATCAACAGAGGACCTCCAAAAAAAAAGTATGATATACGTTGATAAACTAGCTAATCGTACACCGCGTCCCTAACGGTCTCGCGCGATCGTCACAAAACTTTCATTACAACATCGTCCTCTTCAACATGACTACAGGCCATGGAGGAGATGGGCGAGGTACAGAGCCGTAGAGCAAGGGCTCGTTTAGACTTTTTCTGACTCGTCCTTCTCGTCGAAGTGCTTCTCCGCCGGACCGTGGTCCGCAGCGTGCACGTCGTTGGCGAGCATTTCTTGACGATACCTGACAGAGGTGATTGGAGTGGAGTTCTGGTACAACAAATCGATCTGCTCCAACGAAAGGCCCTTGGTCTGAAGAAGATATATTTGTCAGATTTAGTTGCAAATGTAAAGGGAAAGCGAGAACATACCTCAGGAATACAGAAGAACGAGAAGACGATGCAACACGCGCACGTCGAGCCCCAGATGAAGAACACCTTAGACTGGAGGCCGGCTGATCCAGGAGCGACATTGACAAGGTATGGGGTGGCATAGCCGATACCAAAGTTCCACAGCCAGTTCGACGCGACAGCGAGGGACATCGCCTTGGCACGGACGTTAAGAGGGAAGATCTCTCCGGTGATGACCCAGGCAATAGGACCCCAAGTCGCGGCGAATGCAGCGATGTAGATGCAGACGAGAGCAACGAGAGCCTTCTGACCTGAGGTGTTATCAATGGAGATTGTGACACCGATGATAGCAACAAGGTATTCGCAGATACACATGACGACAGCACCCCAAATGAGCAAGGAGCGACGACCGAAACGTTCAACACCCCACATGCCGGGGAGAGTCATAAAGACGTTAACGATGTTGGTAGCGACCTGAGTGAGGAAGGGGTTCTTGATGCCGGAGTTAGCGAAGAAGGCGGTACCGTCTAGATGAAGAAAAAGTAATGAGACGGGTGAATTTGTAAGGCGAGGACATCGAAGACTTACAGTAGAAGATGAAGTTGATACCAGTCAGCTGCTGCCATGCCTGGATGAAGATACCCGTGAGGGTTCGGAGGGCAATCTTGTTATGGCTAGCACGGAAGCAGTCCATGTAAGAGCTTTCACCGAGTTCCTGCTCCTCCCTGAGGTTGGCACGGATATCGTTCAACTCTTGCTCGATCTCGGGATCGGTGGGGTCCAGAGACGTCAAACGTGACATAGACTTGGCAGCGTCGGCATCCCGACCCTTCTTGATAAGGAAGCGAGGCGACTGCACAAGAACTGAATCAACATCGCCGAAAGAGTATAGAGAGCAAAAAAAACGTACCTCCGGGAGCCACAACATACCCACGGTGAGGATGAAAGCCCAAATGAGCTGGATACCAGTGGGAATGCGCCACGCGGAGTGATCATCGCGGTTCTTGGTAGCATTATTGATGACAGAGGCGAGCAAAAGACCGATGGTGATTGCCCATTGGTATCCGGATACAACGGCACCACGGATCCACTTGGGTGAACACTCGGATTGGTACATGGGAATGAGGATGGAAACGAGTCCGACACCGAGACCGGCCAATACACGGCCGACGATGAAGGCAGCCCATTGATGGCAGCCGGTTTGGAGAGAGACACCGGCGGCGAAAACGGCAGTGGCAAGGAAGACACCTCCACGACGACCAACGGCATCAGCAATGTATGCGCCACCGAGAGCACCTAGAGGGGATAGAAGTCACGTGTCAGCGCTAAGATCGGAGACAAAATTGTATAGAGCCGATGAAATGTCGGAACGCGCAAGAAGATATCAACTTCGAGAACATGACGTAAAAGAAGGGCATGGGACGAGAACATAGAGTGAGAGGAAGGTGAGGGGAAATAGACTCACCAAAGAAAGTACCGGCGGAAAGGATGGAAGTGACGAGGGATTGTTGAGCAGAGGTAATAGCGAAGCCAGTTGGATGGTTCGTGAGGTCGGTTGTAGGTTGACCAAAGAGACGAAGCCAGTCTTTCATAGCGGTGATGCCAGAGATGGTACCAGTGTCGTAACCGAAGAGAATACCAGCAAAGGCAGCGAAGCTGACCATGAGGATACCGGCGAGCTTGCTCTTTGGTGCATTGGCACCGAGGCCAGGGCCTGATGCAGCGGGTCCACCTGCCATTGTTTGGAGAGTCTCTGCTGAAGGGGTTGGGAGAGCAGAAAAAGGCTGGTACGGGGAAGGTGGTTGTGGGGAAAGAACCGCGAGATACAAGGCGGGGGCGGGGAAGGGTTTTATACTCTGGACTGGACTGGCATATGGGGCCCTCCTCTTTTCTGGGTAAACCGCGTCCGTACAGAATTTGGAAGAGGGAAGTCGCCCATGTGCTCCCATCAGATACCCGATCACCCATGCTTCCTTCAGGCACGCTAATTTTCCATGCGCTTGAAAACCAATCACCTCCAACAGTATTCGGATCGGAGCTAGGATGGACCGGCTCATAACGTCTACTCTCCCCGCCATCCAAGCGTCGGACACTCCATTCCTGCCTCCGACATAGCACTCGCTCACCATCGCTCAGGAAACAAGCACCGTCCGCGACGGCCGCATAACCTGTAGCGGATAGGACCCGCACCGATTCTCGTCGGGACTCATCCGTGATCCAATTATTACCCCCCGCCACTTCCGGAGGCCGTGTCCGTCCAGCCAGAAATGTTTTTTCTGCGTATGGACACAGATGGCCTCCCAGCGTTTCACACTTTCGAGCTGATCTCCCCCCGGTGCTCGGTCCCGTTTGCCCTCTCCTCGACGCGGTGCAGACCCGGCCAGCCTCTCCTTTTCTTTCGGCCGCATCGATCCCCATTCAAATGTCCGAAAAATCGAGCAGCCTTCATTATCAACCTCTCAAAACCTTTAGACTCTCATTTGTCGTCATGTAAATTAGCGAAAACTTATCAAAGGCGCTTGTATCGCGGCGTCGCCTCGAGTCGCTTGTCAGAAAGAAAAACCACGATCTCAATACTCGATCATCCAATCATTTCAGTGGGTATCATGTGACTCCGGTGGTTCAATCAAAGTCCGCGAACTCGGCTCGCGTTGGCTCTTTGAAAGCGTGCCTCGCCCACCTTCAATTTATCACTCTCTCCATATCATAGCATGCATGGAAACCTCCTCCGAGTCGTGTCAGGTAAGCAGAATTCTATTTGTGTCCCTACAACCTGGGGGAAATCTAGACAAGTTTCTACCAGTGACTCGTCGGCGAAGCGATGCCGGACAGAGTCTCGGGTCTTCTCAGGTTTTCTTCCCCGCATACGCAATTAAGCACCGGGCATAGCAACCACATCCGCCCTTAACGGTGTATACCTTAATCTGTGAAAGAATTTCCGGTCTAGATGGCAGACACGCCAGCTTGCACGATTACGCTCGCGCAAAAAAACTCGAGTTTGAAGGGGTACGTACTGCATATCAATGCTATGTGATATTGATGCCTCCTTGCTCCGTAGACAAATTCCTTCTGAAATTTGGGAACATCTCCTGTTGGAATTCGAACGAAGTCTCCCCAGCTTCCCCATGAACTCGTCCCTCATACAGCCTCATACTCTCAACCCCTATCAGACTCTTTAAAGCTCTCTAAGCCTCTCTAAGCTCCCCGGTATTTTCTCGATCTTACCCATGTGCATCCGTGCGTCCACTCTGATCGTGTTGAGACCAGCCTGATCTATGCATCCCCCGAGGAGACGCACGGACATCGTCGATCTCCCGGCGGGTATGGAAATGGCGATCACATGGGAGATACTTGGCGACAGCGGATTTTGGTATGCGACAGGGGCTACTTGCGTTGTTGTTTTGCAGTGCAAGTTGCGTCCTCGGGCAAAGCATCCATTGCAACAGCGGTTTCTTACGCTCACGACGCAATATCATGCATGTCTAATGATCAGTATTATTTCGGGTGAGTAGTGCAACATACTTATGTCTACTGACTCTGGCTAACCCCAACGTCGTAAAATATCTCCAGATTAAAATCTGGCCTCCAGGGGTGTTTGTGATCGTATCCTATTTCTGAGTCTACGACGCTCATTGGTATCTGGATTCTGCCTTAAGAAGCTCTACTTCTAAGATGTGCGTTGGGCCTCTGACCTACCCGTTCTACAAGAACCAATGTTAGAACCTTATCGTACGTAAGTCCTATCAAATTCTTACGTTGATACACACGCCTTGAGTTCTAGGAGCTTTCCAGAGTCAGTCGTCCCGTGAAGGATACAGCGCAGTCTTTCGTCGCGTCTAGATAACCTACTGAAGCTCCCCTCTTTCTGCGCCTCCAATGTTTTTTTGCTATGCGGAAGGTCCCTTCGCGCCCTTGGAAGTAGTCCTTCCTATTCGAGTTGATTGAATAAAAGTCTATCTCATCTCATCTCACAGAGGTCATCTGGTCAAAACGGAAGACGAGACGCAGAAGCGCGTATTCAATTATGGAAGTTGCAGTTCCGAAGCCTGGAATTTCGTATTAAGATTGAGGAGAGAAGCATGGTTGGTTCTGGAAGTTCGCTACCGAAACAACGAACTGACAAGGGCGGCGGTGCCTACTTTCAGGTAAGCACTCGTCGATATCGCACCCGCAGCATCAACTTTGGCGTAAGTTATGCGTATGAAATCACGAGCAGGCCGAACGAGGCTGTCAATATGGATTCAGGTCAATATTCTTCGGGCATCATATCTGGAACAAGTCTCGGGGTCATGTTTGCGCGTGAGAGTGGTTCTGGGCTGATCAAACGTTCTAGGAAATGAGATGTGCGTGGTCGACTTTTGTCTAGTTGTCCACAAGTTGGCCAGAGATGATCATGATACAACTCCAAGTGTCATATATTGAAGCTTGATCTGAACAAAGTCAGGTGGTGGGGGCACCTGCGTTAAGCCGATATTAAGTTGGTCGATGAACTGGTGCTAGTAAACCTCGAGGCTGAATACGACATGATTGAATTCATGATAAGAGCGCAGAGCATAGATGCAAGATACGGAGATTTGAAGAATATGGAGAATGAGGGTTCCATTTTTGTTTTTGCTTTACGCTATGCGCGGACTTGGATGAGTCCAGCCCCTGGCTTAACTTGAATGGACACATGCATCGGGGAGTCCGGGGAAAAAAGGTCGTCCACCCAGGCTCTTACATGCACAGATTCGTGTTTTGGTTCGGAGGTGGCTTGGATGTTGCGATGGCATGTAGTAACACAGCTGTAAGCCCGTGCTAAGCCTAAATCTGAGCGGGCGACCAACGCCTGCAGGGAAGACGAGGCTCGCCACAGGCGCGTCCAGTCGTTCCTGAGTCCTCCATTCCTTGGCCGCGACTCCTGGCAGGTGCACCTAGTACTTGTCTAGCGAAAACAGTATGCCACTTTCCACTACTATGCTTTTGACTCAACTCGGATACCCTGATACCTGCATCAATTATTGTCAGATCCGACTTTAGACCAAGGCCGTACCTATCGATAGGTCTTTGCTACTTTGATCTTGTAATTATGCATGTGCAGCAGCCCACTGAGCGCACCCGGGTCCTTGCATCCACCAATCACAACTGAACTCGAACGCCGGTGCGTGTATGCATGTGCCATTGTAACTAGTAAGCCGCGCAGGCTGCGCACCCCGGCCTCAAGAGCTGTATCATCTTTTGCATCTGGAGCACTCCCCGTCGAGCCTCATGAACGACGCTGAGAGGATGCAAAACTGGTCAACCATGTCAGACATATTTACAGCTCGCGACGTTATCGACTGAGCCGAGACTCGGAAGGCTTAACTTGAACTAGGGAAGCGCCGGCTGCGGCCGACACCGACCTTGCTCGACTCCATGCCAGTGAGATTGAGACATCGAACCAAATAGCATAGTAGAAGTGTTGATTTATATTGTATAGAATTGTAGAGACATTGAATTGTACTATCTTACACATTTACATGAATATTTAGCACTACACATGACATTTTAGAAAGAAAATTTGCTTAATCTAGTGGAAAGAAGCAGTAAGAAGGTAAGTCAGTCGTAATTGCAGATAAACACTCAGCGATCATTCAAACAGGCGGCGGGACTTGTTCGCAGGTTGGGGTGACAAAGGATCAAAGGTAGTGACCCTTCCTCATCTGTGAGGAGACTCGAATGTCGACAATGTCAGCGACATAGGCATCAGTCCCGCCCTGTTGCTTCCCACCAAAACAACAATTTCGGATTATTTATGAGACATCCCCGGGAAGGAGATAAGCTCCACCGTGTGTCAATGTACCACTGCTTATAGATTCACTGACTACCGCTCACAAGGCCAAATGGTGAGAATAGGAGATCAAATTTGCAGCACTTGCATTGCCTACCCTGTTCAATTATATGTTGCCTTGTCTCGCAGCTCGGGGAGGGAGACAATCAGGCTGTTGCGCAACTTCAAAGACGAGCTCTTCATGGCATCTCACGACCCTCATGGCTGAAGACGACCGTTTGGATGGATTAGATGAAACAACAAAAGGTGGGGGAAAATGGGCCAAGGGGAGATGTAGCTAGCAAACGTGATATATATTATAATAGTTTGTCGCAGATCCGAGTCGCAGACATGATCTGAAGTACTGAAGTAAGCTGAAGTTCCGACTGAGCGGCGGGAGAGCAAGCGCCGGGCCGCAGAATGAGATTGAGACATTGGAACCAAATAGCATAGAAGTGTTGTTTTATATTGTAGAGAATTGTAAAGACATTGAATTGTACTAGCTTATGCATTTACATGAATATTTAGCACTGCACATGACATTTTAGAGAGAAAATTTGCTTAATCTAGCGGAAAGAAGCGGTAAGAAGCATACATCATGACCGGTGTACTTACTAGTCAAACTCAACCACAACACGGCCTAACATGGCTGCCTGGTCTCGAGGAATCTGTTATCCCTATAGAGGTGAAACAACAATGATTTCGGATTAGTTATGAGACAACCCCGGGAAAGGAGATAAGCCATACCGTGTGTCGACGGCGGTACCCAGTTACCGCTGCTTATGGATTCACCGACTACCGCTCACAAGGCCAAACGTCTTTATTGAGCCTTATTGATATTGCATCGCCTCCATCAGGAACACTTACTCTGTTCAAATTCATATGTTGCCCTGTCTCGCAGCTCAGGGAGGGAGACGA
>MLYV02000224.1:0-52665 GCA_001913855.2 Hermanssonia centrifuga
AGAGAAAGGGAGCTGCAGAGCAGGAAATAAATGCTTGACTTTATATATGCTGAAAGGTATGACTATTAGCGGAGTGTAAAGATGGAGCATGGAGACCTACGTCATTGATGTTCGTCGGTGTGGTGTCCTATTCGAAGGAGATTGCTCAGAGGTCGATAGAGGAGGATAGAGGCCCAACGACCACGATGGGCGCCTACTACACGCGATGCGTGACGACGCGTGAAGTCACGTCACGCACAATGGTTATGAGAGGATGATCTGACTTACGTGCGTATTACAGACCCTTGCATCCCTATCACCTGAATTTTGACCCGCTTACAGTTGCTTGTTATGCCTCACCAGTAGCTCAAGCACTTACATACCGTCGTCAAACAGGTCGGGCATACATAGCCACGCAAACGCTCGCCGGTCCGCCGGACACTTGCAAGCCGGTAAATGCCTTATAAGTATTTGTTTTTTTTGCTGATCTGAGAATGATCTACACTGCACTGCCGCGACCCGCGGCCACTCATCACAAGCGTACTAAATATTCTATCCAAGGTCATAGCCTCTTGCCCATGGAGTTTTTCTACGACAACCTGTTGATTCTACCCCAAGTGAACGTAATTTTCGATTCATCTGTCAAATATTTGATGTTCTCCGCAAATCCTGTGACTCGGACTAGCACCCTGTATCTGAGGTGTGTTCTTGAGTTTCTGACTGCTCACCACCTTTAAGGCTAGGCTCAGCTTGCTTAGCTCTAGATCACCTGCTTGAAATCATTTCTAGTCGACCAATTCAAGCAAGCGGCGATTTCGTACTCGGAATCAAAATGTCTCCGTTGGGCGCGTACCTTTGCGTACCTGGCTTGGGCAGAGAAGAGCCGAGTCGTACACGTTGCGCTGCATAAAGCCAGTGGTTCAATGCTACCTGCAGACCTCCCGACTCGCCCTTTGTACGCCTTGTGGTACAGTCGACAGTAACTGGCAGAGTCAACTTTTAGCAGTGTTACCTCACTTCAGTAGGTGTTCAATGTTGATATGTCTTCGTCATTAGCTTGACCTTCTATCCTCCAGTTATGTCTTCTCGCATTCCCGCTCCAGATGGAACCGTCGATGATTTACACTACAGCATCGTCAAGAACTCTGATGACGGCAAGTTATCCCACAGCACACACTATATTGCATATCGAGACGCGATCATCCTTCCTGCCGCATCCGGTGCATACGAAGGCCCACAACACATCCTCCCCATCCTCATCACAGATGGCGATGGTGCGGCACCTTGCACAACCATATACGGCGAGAATCTATATTTCAAAGCTGGAGCTACATATAACTTCAAGTCGAAGATACTAAAGATCGTCGCAAAGAGCATCAACGTATTCGGTGAAGGTGTCGTAACATTTGACCTGCACGGTGATGACGGCGAGACTTCAACGGAAGACATCAAACCCGCCGCCTCTGGTAGGGATGGCACGGAAGACACCCCCAGCGAAAATGGATCTGATGGTACGAAGGGTCATGATGGCGGAAACGGTGTTGCTGGAGGGAGCTTTTCGCTTCTCGCCTCCTCCGTCATTGGTGCTTTCATCGTCAACTTGAAAGGTGGAAACGGTAGTGCCGGCCGTAAGGGTGGTACAGGCGGGAACGGCGGCCATGGCTGCAAAACGAATAGATCGTATATCAATACCAACAATACCAACTACACGCTTGAAGAGTTGCAAGCAAGATATCGAGGTTCGAAAGGGGGCAGGGGGGGTACTGGTGGAAATGGCGGGAATGGCGCTGTTGGAGGCAACTTCATAGCAATCCTTCCCAATCACTGCCGAACGCTCTTGAATGTCAGCCAAGACGATGGATCAGCCGGTGCTGCTGGAGAGGAAGGGGATGCCGGCAAAGGCGGTGGAGCTGGCGAATGTGTCATCGGTCGTAACGGCCTGAAGTCATCCTGGCGTCGCAGGATGTATGCAAATGCTGGGGATAATGGTGATGCGGGGTCCAGAGGCTCAGCCGGGAACGCCCCGGATTCGTCTCAGAAACAGACGATCCTCACGGACTTCGTTGCTCAGGTGCACTTCCCCACCGCGTTTCCGCCCGACTTCCTCCAACTCATATGCGATCGACTGCGATTTGAGTACCACATTCTGTCTGCCGTAATGGATTTAAATACGCCTTCCACGGATCCCGACGCGAGGTTGGTCAAATTTGGCGAGACGTTGGCTTGGCTCCTCCTGGCGTGTCCTGCTATCCCTGCTCCTCCCGTTGATCCAAATGTCAACGTGGAAGGCGGTATCTTGTCTGATTTACGCTCAAACGTACGCCAGTCGATCTTGAACCTGAAATACTGTATCAATCTTCGCACCGACATATGGGGTCGTCGTCTCGACTCCGTCGATTCCCTTTTCTTCCCCTTCTACGGCATCAAAGAGAAGCTCCACAGCGCACGCCATGTCGAAGAGGAATACCTAGCGTCCAAGAAACTCAATGGTGAGATCAACAAGGATCGGTATGAAAAAGCCAATACGTTCGCTAGCCTTGTACAGAATGAGAAGACACTCAAGGACAAGATCACTGAGGCTGGGCTGCGGTGCCAGGAGCTAGTTGAAAAGATCACTCGGGCCAAGACTGTCGTTGAGGATAAGACACGCGACATCGCCACGCAACTACGGAAGGCCGAGAAAAAGATAGAGGGACATGTCGAATGGAATGGTTGGGGCGCACTATTGGCACTGGGAACCGTAGTCGTAGCTCCTGAGGCTGGAATTGTTGCAGGCGCCATTACGGTTTTGGAAGGCGCAGATCTAGACTTCAACGGGATCACAACCGGCGGAGGGGACAAGGTGCAGAAGAGTTACGTTCTAAGGAAGATGACCCACGTACAGGGTGGTGTCGCAGAGATTAGGGACAAGATGAAAGATCTATTCAAGGGCATGGGCGAAGGGAGTGGCGAGGGGCTGGAGATGATCACGGTCGAGAAAGACAAGTAAGTCTCATTGTCAACAATCTGTCCGCTTTTATTGATATATTTCTATCGCAAGGTTCACAGAATTATGTGATGAATACCTCGAAGCTATCGGCGCTGATGGCCCTCTCCGCATGCTCTTCCAAGATCTGCAGACGCAATCAGACGTGCTCAACAACATCATACTGTCGTACAACACGGAAGTCGTTCAACTCCATAAGCTCACCTCTGATCGAGCCCAAGCAAAACTGCAGCAACAGGTTCTCCAGATCGTCCCCTCACAGGAGGACGAGGATTATCGAAGGCTGCATCTATTACGCTACTTCTACTCGAGCACATACACGAAGCACAAGATGGCGCTCGTCAAGGAGATCGCGAGTGCTGCTGCTGGCGTTAGGGCGCTGACGTTCATAAATCCGGATTATCTTGCGAGTTGGATGGATTTTGGCTGCTTCGGAGCCGTGACAGTCGATTGTCTGATCGAGGCCTGGGAGGTACTGAGGACGGCAGTGGAGGATTACCAGCGTGTGGAGAGTATGAACAAAACACAAGAGGTTCCTTTTACGGCGCGGATCGACACGGTGTATCCATTTGTGGTGGATAATCTGAAGAAGAATAGGTCGTTCATTGTGGATCTTCTGCCGAAGGCTGCGGCAAGCGCACACTGGATTTCATCGATATGGAGGGACGTGAGGTTGCAGGGACTGCAGGTGTTCTTGGAAGGAGCGAAACACAAACATCCGAGCGATCACGCCCAGATATCTCTGCGGGTGCGCTCGCTGAATGCTTTCGTTGTGCACGACACTATGGGACGGAAGTATGTGGTAAACTGCCCCGAGGTGATCCTGCCATTTGCCTACCTAGCAAAGGACAGAACAGCCGCCTGCAAGCCAGTGAACCCGAATAGCGCCCAATTCCAGCTGGATGATCCAAAGAACACTGAGCCGATGAGACGATGCTTGATCAGCCCGTATACGACGTGGATCGTAGAGGTGGATGGGGATGTAGATCTGAGCGAAGTGGATGGAGTTACTATGGTTTTCACTACACAGGCGAGGTCTACCCAGGGAAAGGTTGACTCATTCAATTTAGCACTTGCTCGAATGATGGCGGCGCCTAGTAAGGAGTAGCTCGTTGTTACTTAAGCTTGCACGAGAGAGATTTCGGAGTTACACATTGAAAGTAGAATTAAATTACTCTAGACTCTAGGAAGTCCTTATATATTGCGATGTAAGTCGACGAGCAAAGCATGTTGCAAGAACAGAATATTACAAATCCTAGACCTCGGAGTTCAACGTTCACCAGAAAAGATATCACAATAGATGCGGGTGGATCGTACGATAGCGTTACAAACAGAAGACGGCAGAAATTGGAACTTATCAAAGCTTACATCCCAGGATTCGCACTACAACAGAGCGGTTAGCATGCAAGATTCGCTGATATAGGTGCTTCCCAAGAGCTCACCAGATCCATCTAAGGAGCCTACAGCGTACACCATTTCCCTTGGGTGGAAAGCAAGAGAGCTCGAGCGAGGAATATAGGTTGAAAGTGGCTCCCGCGTCGGTGGTATTGTTAATACAGTAGAGAGTGTTGACAATGGGGCGGTCCGCGACGCATTTTGAACTGAATATACTGCGGTCCGCTGTGTTCTCCAATTTGAAGGCGTGACAGCAGACGTGCTATTTGATGAATGATGAGATAGAAAAAGGAAGAGAAGGCTGGAGCCACTTACGCCGCAAATACACCAGTCAACTCGTGGATATCGAAGGCTGACAGACCCTGGGGATATAGGTCCCAGTTTTGTATCATATTCGTCGATCCACGGATATCAAATAATTTCACTTCCCCGTCAAGACTGAAACAAGCAAAGGTGTAAGATGGCTCTATGAGAATAGGTTAAGAAAATCGTACCATGCAGTGAAAAATTGACCGTTCGATGTCGGATGCCACTTAGTATTTTGTACCCAAGAAGTATGCGAAGCGTATGTGCGCACGATTGCGTCGTCTTCTTCCAGACGCCGATCGAAAAGTTTGACCATGCCGTCCGCGAAACTCGCCAAGAATAATGCCGACGTTCCCTCTTCAGATGACATAGCAGTCACCGGGCTTTCAGAGCCAGTGTCAATATCCTGTAAGAGCGTAAGGTTTCAGCAATCGTAAGGCTATGATTAACGTACCATTAGCTGGCTTTCTGTGTGTGCGTCCCAGACTCGCACAATACGAGAATCTCCACTAACAAGGAGATTGCCTCCATTCTGTTTCCAGCTGGTGATTACGCCTGATCCCCGCTTCATACGTAATACTTCGTTTAATCCGCGGAAGGAGCTGACCATCTGCACAGGGCCGGAGCTTACACCGGGATCGTAGTTCCGGTAGAGGCGAATAATCCCATCCGCTAGATAAAATCGATCAGGAATTTCATATGATACTATGAAGTATAGAGTAGTTACCAGCGCCAGTTAGGATGATTCCTCCGACATCTTGGTTGATGATATGCAGAGATGTGATACTCGTCCCTCGAGGGTTACCGTTGAAGAACTGACTGAGTCTCTTCCGTTGCATCCAATCGTATACGCTGAGGGTTAGCATACTTGATTAGCACATGGCATCACCATTTTGGGAAAATCGTACCTAATCATGTCGCCCTCGTTCGTAACCACAAGGTGAGGATCGTACGAATGGAAAGCCATTTGTGCAGGGAACGCAGAAGTCTGCATCGTTGCAACAGGTCTATCCCATTTATTGTATTCTATCGCAGAGCATCAGTAAGAAATGCAATAGATATGGAAGCCAGTTTTACCTGCAACTTCAGCCTGTGTTCTTGTTTCATTGATAACATTCTCATTTCGCTGCTGCCTCCACACTTGGTAGCTATATTCCACACTCCCTGGTTCATCTGGTTCCGGTTGCTGAGGGCGTATCAGCATCCACGAATGCGGCTCGTACGCATAGGATTGTACTTACTCGCATCTGAGGTTCTTTGAAATATTCGCAACACCAATCATAGAATCTGCTCTTAAGAGGGAGCACGTCTCTGATCCCTACACCCGTTCCAAGGCCCAAAATAACGCTTCCTGTAGAGTCTATGGAGAAGGTACTCCCGGATGGACTTGACATGGCGGGGTTTATTCCTGAATGATGATGGTGTCTTGAACGGGAGCCTGCTCTTCTACGGGCACGGAGACGCTCCATATCCTCTTCCATCAAAGCTTCCATCACGTCTGAAGGTAAATAGTCCATGACAGGCTGTGGGGATTCAACGGTCCCTTGCGAAGAGAGGTGGGGGGAAGGCGGATGAGATGGGAAGTAGGAAGGGGGGGTTGATGGCCGAGAATACGGTGAAGTATACTGAGCATAATTGAGATTCGGCGATGGGGGCCGAGAAACACCCGCGACGTCTATACGAGATGTCTCTAGAGGCAGTTTGGGCGATGATCTACCATCTTCCGTGGACGGGAAAGCGATCCCGCCTGCTAGATTTCTTAAAGCATTTGCAAAAGACGAAGTGCGTCGTATAGTGTTGCTCACACCAGAGGATATAGTGCTAGTCATTGTCTCGCTGCGCGTGAGACCCGGCCTGGGAGTTACAGGGGAAGCTGGCAGCTGAGAAAAATTCTGGGAACCTTGTGAAGGTACACGCGACCGAGTATTGTGCATAGTGACCGTTACTTCTGGCACAGGATGCGGCGGCGCATTCAGCGACGTGCTCTCGAGGCGGGTGAACGGAGACTCTAGCAATAACGCAGTAATATAGTCCACCACTGTCTGTGCATTGGTTGCCACCTCGTGGTACGGATCCACGGAGAGTTCAAGGATGACGCAGAAGATAGTGAAGAACGATGAGAGCCATACACGGTTTTCTTCTCGATAGGACTCATCATCGAAGCCACCGAGCCACTCTGCCACAGCTTGCGCGGCGACGTTTTCGTCGTCATTTTGGTCACTATGATCCGCCTGGCGACGTCTCTCCTCTTCCCAATAAATCCACGCACAAACAATAAAATAACCCCGCCACTCTTTCACCAGACAGCTAATCAAAACGAGGAGCTCCTTTCGAACCATAGGACTGGCATCTTCTTTGATGGCTAGAGCAGCGCCAGTAACGACGGCAACTTCCATTCGGAAGTGTATGCGCTCTTCAAGTTGATGCATTGTCCCAGAGCCACCGCCGCCTAGCTTGTTCAAGTCTGCGGAGCCTGAGGCACCCAAGAAAGTACCCAGAGCGTACAGGGCAGCACTGCGCACTTCAGGCGAGTCGTCCGACAGAAGGGCTATCAACTTATCTTGCGTGCCTCTGTCGACGCCACTTACTCGGATTTCATCGTTGCCATCCCAGATCTGCGCAATGCACAACGCACACCACTGGCGCAATAGGAAGTCGCCTTCCTCCAAGCGCTCATAACACGCGTCGAAAACGTGCTCGCGAAGACACGCATTTTGGCCCGCTGGATAGTCGCGTGCAATCGCGGACAGGATGAATGCGCACATAGCCTTATGCTCTGAGCTGTTCGGGATAGAGGCTTGGCGGGGATCATCCGGCGTAGCAAGCACGTTTGCAAAATATTTGTAGCCCATATTGTTGAACAGATCGACTTGGCATGTAGAATCAACTGCGAGAATGCGAGCCCAGATGAAGATAAGTACCGGGCGCAGGTCCTGTCCCGCTGCTTGTAGAAGACGGGATATGTAAGGGAAAATTCCAATAGTAAGAGCAAGGTGAACAGCCCAAGGGCCCAAATCGACGAATTGTGAGAGTAGGATAAGTGCACGAAGTCGGTGAGGTTGGGAGAGGAGGACTTGCAGGACAATTGGGAGCTGGTCTGGAGGTTTGCGAGGTACCAGATGCTCAGTTCCTTTCGCCATATCGAGATTCTCATGCGTGTGATCCGTTGAGCCATTCATCATATCCGGACTAGGGGATTGATCTCTGCTCATTGGCAAAGATAAAGGGCCCCGTTTGGTCAACGCTGAGCCGCCCCGAGAAATCCACACCTCGAAAGCGGTTAACTGATCAGCGAAGAACCGACTAGGCACATAGACATAGGGTTTCTCAACAACACCAGCCTCGCTACTCTGTGTGCTAGGAGGCGCGGCACTTCTCCTGCGCCCAGCTGTCAAAGACGTAGGCACACCGCCAGGGACAGGTTCAGTATGCTTCAATAGCTCTGGTAGTTGCCTGAGACAAGCATCTACGGCTAAGTCCCAGGAAGACCATAGGGGGTGTGTATTGGTCGCTGGAAGAGAGGGAGAGGTGTGCGGAGTGCAATGATAATTCTTCATGATTCGTTCGGCGAGTAGGAAATTACGAAATAGAGACGCCACAAGGAGATCCGATCGGTATAAGCGAGTGAAGACCTCGCGAGGAAAGGTTGTCCATGCAATGGTATCGGTGATAGCAGTGAAAATCCAGTTCAGTTCGCCAAGTGGGGTCCTCCGATCCTTTAAATCCCCCGGTAGCTGCATGACCATGTCAGCTGTGATGTTAGTCGGCAATTGGTTGTTCATGATGAAGTAGCGCAGAGCGATGTCAATAGGAGAAGTGAGGCACGCGGTGAAGATATCCGCAGGAAGCTCAGGGCAGGAGGGCAATTGTTCGTCCGCTAGGCACGCGGCGAGCTGGATCGCATCAGAGTAGGGGGGGTCAGGATAAGCTCCGTGGTTTAAATGGGCATCCTCATCGAGACGCTTCGCGAAGGTAATGAAGTTGTTGAGCAGGTGACCTGCTGCTGAGCAATCCCATATATATACGCATGGAGTTCCCAAGCAACGCTGTAGTTCCTGAAGTGAAACCGGGATATACTGCGTATAGCCTTTGTTGAAACACCAGAGTTCTCCGCTTGGTGTTGGTTTAGGGACGCCATGACCATTGTAGTAGAATAGCACAGCTTCCTCCTTGGCTTGAGTTCTAGCCTTGATACAACCCTCGCGAAGCTCGGTATCCGATGGGTCCAAAAAACCCTTATACATTATCTTGGGGCTCAAACCTTCAAATTGATGCCTTAAGTTCGTCCCGATGATTTCGAGCGCCTTGAATGAGGGCATTGTATGTGGATCGACCCAACATTCCATTACAGCACAAGGATTGGTTTTGACAACATCCGGGGGGTCTACGTCAATGTTTAGACAAAGAACGAGTGCGGCGTTGTGGGTTTTGAGTTTTGAGGGAGATGCACGCCATGGGGTCATTTTTGGTGCCCATTTAGGAGGGGGCGTCGGGTTGCCGCATGTGAGATGTCGTTTAGCAGACCAGTATGGTAAGTTGGGAGCAACATCCGGCAGAGTTCCAACAGAGCCAGCATGGCCTCCCAGTTCGGAATGACCATTCATGCCCCTGCCTAGTCTTGCGCCTGACAAGGAAGGATCTGAACGAGAGGACGAACGATATTCGCGTTCTGTTTCTGAAGAATCCCTGTCCGAGCCCCGGCCGTTTTGCAGAACCCCACCATTTGGCCAGGGGACAGCTATTCGAACGGAGCAACCAATGTCATTAGTAAGCATTTACTGGCTAATTATACTATTTGGACGCACCTTCATTATGATTACCGTGATACATCCCTAAGTTCGTCTCCCTTTACCCGAGAAAAGGATACCCTATGGATGGCGGCCAGTATGTATAGTATAAGTTGGATTTACTGGCGAAACGAAGAGGTTTAGTTTACAAGATATACCGCATTCACATCATACACCTCACTCACGAGAGATACTTCAATAGAATTTTGGAAGAGGAAGGAAAGGTTGACGGGGACTACCCTAGCAGTAGAGCAGAGGGCTGCGAGAGGCAGTCGCTGGAACTTGCATGAGTTAATAACAACAAGTAATCATAGACGACTTATTCCTCTACTAAGACCAATACAAATATTACTTATTATTATCTATAAATGTAACCATCGATTGCTTAAGTTCTATAGACGCTCACAATCCGGACCGTTCGCGTTTGAACGGCGTGGCTCAGCACAGATTTCCAGCTGTCCTTCACTGGTGGAACGCTTAGATTCAGTCTACTTCGTCTCCAATTCGTCATTCGAGCCGGTCTCGAGGTATTCCTAGAAAACTATGGCATCGTCAGACCCACCTCTAGGTGCAATTGTCGACGTTGCAGCCGGGCGGGGCATCGTCCGTTTCTGTGGCTCAACGTCGTTTTCTAACGGCAAATGGATTGGTGTAGAACTGCTTGAGTCAAATGGGAAGAACGACGGGACAGTACAAGGTATCAAATATTTCACTTGTAAAATGCCGTATGGCGTTTTCGTTCGTCCTAGTCAAGTCAAGGTTGTGAACGCAACTCCGGAGCCTCCACCGACTGCAAAGGGACTAGTGAGACCTTGGTTCGCTTCGTTTTCTTCTTGTTGCTGACTTTGGATGACTAAAAGGTCTCCCGACCGTCCCTCGGTCACCAGCGAACGTCGAGCAGCACCGGTGCAGCTCGTGTCCCATCAGGCTCTTCACGATCTTCCCGGGACGGTAGTCCCGCCAAGCCTTCACCTATCAATATTCTCTCATCCCCAGGTACATCTCGCACGCCGAGCTCACCTACTAAACGCACACCACCTTCCGCGCTGCAATCTCGAGGCAATCATTCGCGTCGAACTTCGCTACTCTCAGAAGCTGCAGGTCCTACGGTTGTGAAACAACGGAGTTTTGACTCTTCTCGTGAGCAAATAAGTGGATCCTCTCAGCTATCACAGTCACCTCCGACATTACATCAGCCTGCTTCTTCCTTACCTCCGTCTTCACTTCGCCGTGTTTCTTCGCCGCCGCCGCAACCGCCTCTATCGCCCGAACCTATACATCAACTTATAGATGAGCGTGAGCCTGGTTTGAGTGCACCTCCAGTAAGTACTAGTTATATTCTACCTTGCAGCCTTCAAACGACGCGTATTCTAGCCCCCTCCAGACGATACCGAGCTCCAAGAACTGCGTGCTAAGATCCGTGTGTTAGAAGCTAAACGAGCGGATGATGCACGACACGTCCGGGAGCTCGAGACGCGCCTTAACGAAGCCGAGTCATTCGTTGCATTAAGGCCCAAGCTCCAAGCTAAACTGAATTCATTGCAAACCGAACTTATTTCCACGAAACGGGAACTCGCAGATGCTCAACAGTTGTCACATCTTTCCGACAATCGTATTGTGGATTCTCAGGAACAATTGGAGATGGCAATGTTAGATAAAGAAATGGCCGAAGAGCGTGCAGAAGCTGCGGAAGCAGATCTGGAAGAGGTCAAAGAAAGATTAGCCATCGTAGAGGTTGAGCTGCAAGTCCTCCGAGAGGGTGGTATGTTACAAATTCTACTCCAGCCATGTTCTGTATTAAGTGTTTCATTTAGGTGACGACGGGAACGAAAATGTTGTGAAGCAATCGTTAGCTTATATCCAACTGGAGAAGCAGAATGAGAGGCTTAAAGAAGCTCTTATTCGGTACGTTGAAAGACGTTATGACGGCGTTCAATTCTCCCTCATTGTGTATACAGCCTCCGAGACTTGTCTCAAGAAACAGAACAAGAGCAGCGCAAGCGGATTGCAGAGATGGAGAAAGATTTTATTGCCATAGATGACCTGCAATGTATTCGAATTTTTTTCACCTCACACAGCAGAGCGCTAATCATGTGGCAGCTCAATACGAATCAACGCAGATCAAACTCGCGAATGCCGAGGTTCAAGTCGAAGATCTCAAGTTGCAGCTCGATGATGCCCTCGGCGCTGAAGAGATGCTTGTGCAACTGACAGAACGCAATCTCATGCTTGGCGAGGTGAGACAGTTTCTATAATGTAGAGGATGTGCCTAAACTTCTATGTCTATGCAGAAAATCGAGGAGATGCGTATCACGATTGAAGACCTCGAAGCTCTCAAGGAACTCAACGATGAACTCGAGGAAAACCATATGGAGACAGAGAAGGCGTTGCAGGAAGACTTGGGTGAGTTTGTCCGTACTCACTGTTAACTATCAACTAAATACCCTTTGCAGATGCTAGCGATCTTGAACTTCGTGAGCAGGCACGTAAGATTCAGGTGTTAGAAGACGCGTGTCAGGATCTAGAAGGAACCATTGTTCAATTCCGCGAGCTTGTCATGCAGTTGCAAACGTATGTTTACTCTCTTACTTTCTTCCTAATATGTTCACTTATCCGCCATAGCGATTTGGATGCGTTGCGTGCGGAGACTCAGACGGCACAACATGAATCGGCCACAGCAGCTTCACAGACTGCTGCCATGATGTCGTTGAACCTCAAGCTGCAGTCTTCTGCGACTAGGAATCAATCAAGAGCAATTGAGCTGGAACTCAGACGTATCGAGGCGAAGGAGTCGAAAGAATTACTTGCAATTGTTCAGGTATGACCAGCCTTTCCCTTCTGCTAGTTAAAAAATCTAATTATTTTGGCTTGTAGCCCTACTTGCCACAAATATATGTAGAGTCTGATACAGATGCTACAAACTGCTACCTCTTCTTCCAACGTTTGGCTTCCAAGATCGATCTTATCAATCATTTTGTTGCTCAAGCTCAGAACCTGCCTGACTCTCTCAACGGTCCGGTATCGGAGATGCTTGTCGGAATTTGCGAGGTATTCCTCATATTACTTCAAGCATATACAGTGACTCACTGTGTCGCAGATGAGAGGTCGTCTCTCTACGTTGTCTATCACATGCCAACGCTTTGCCGCAATTCTACGCCGCTGCGATGTAGAATCATTCTTGAATATTGGACGCGTCTTCCTCGATATATCCCCCATGGAGAAACGTATTGATATGCACATCAGCCTCTTACAAAGAGAAGAGTTCCGGGTATATGAGTGTGTCAGTGATGCAGCTAAGTACGCTCAATTAAGGACATATGGGTGGGGAGATATAATTCTAATCTCTCCCGGATAACAGGATGCAATCGCAGTTTGATCATCTGGCTGAGACATATTTCAACCATTTCGACTTTGATCTGGGCGAGCGGGAACTTGGTTATGCCCTCTCCTTTGATTACGATCTAGAGATGTTCTCCGCTAGCGTTGGGCTTATCAAAACCTCGGTATCCGCTATCATGAAAGATGGAGGTATGCGACATCGTGTCTCGGTTGAAACATGGATCTGATCATCCGCTAGATTTCGAGCTAGACATGAACGGACTAAATCCAGAGGACGACTTCTTCGCTCCCCTCCAGAAGTTGCTTGACCAGTGCCGAGGTGTCAAAGTCTTAACCAAGTGAGTCAATTTTTATCATCCACATCCATTTTTCTGACGATGCTGTCTGCAGGAAGCTTGCGAGGCGGCTAGAAGAGCTCACGCAAGATTCGGCTGCTCTAAAAGCGCTCCTCGTTCCCCAATTGCAGGCTCTCAATAATGACGTACCTGAGTTGGTCAACTTTGGGTTCTCCCTTGCTCAGCAAGTTATGCCATACCTAAGCGAAGTACGGAGTTCAAAGACCGCTTTCAAACTAGCGAAGGTGCTCTCCTACGTGAAGGACTGCGCGTTTTCATCAGTAGGGAAGAACAACAAAGATGGCCTTGGCTCGTGGGACGCCGTGGCAGCATTTTTCACTAAGGTTGCAGAAGACGTGAACAGGTTACAACCCTTGACGTCTGAAAATGAGAATATTATCAAAAGTGAGATCCTCCAATAAATATATGAACTTCATCCTCTAACTTTCCATAGTCTCTGGCACCGCTCCATGGGTAGTGCGCATCGAAGACATCAAAGCCGCAACCGCTATCAACGTCGAAGCAGAGCGCAAAGTTGCCCAACTTAACGACGAGCTGCAGGCGTTGGTTCGCTCGCTCAAGGCTAAGGATCAAAATATCCAGGAATCAAGCGTGAAAATTGAACTAATGGAGCGGCGGATGGAGACTGTCAAGAAGCAGGCCGACGCCATCAACGATCTTGAGAGCGAACTCCAGAAAGCGAGGAAGCAGGAAAGAGCCTATGAAGAGGCGATGGAACAACTGCAGGCCGACCTTGATGCTCTAGAACAGGATAACGTTAAGCTGAAGACTGCAGCAAGTAGTACTGAACGACAAGGTAGGTTGATAAGCTGCTTTGATACTACAAAGAAATTAACAAATTCTTGATATCCAGCTCCTACGGAAACCCAGGCCGCTGGACCGGAGAATATCCAAGTGGAGGGTAGTCTTGAGACGTCGTACCTTCTGGAACAGGTGTGTGCAAGGCATATTGACGGGCTTATGCAACGGTTGGCTTACTCGCGTCATCTAGATCGAAGCACTTCGAGGAACAGTACGATTCTTCCGTACAGAAAACTCATACCTCAAAGGGCAGGATCTCCTCCGAGAAATTGAAGCCTTGCCAGTATTGCCACGCCATGTCAACCGCGAGCCAACTCCCCCGTTGGTACCGTCGGGCGGGTCCGACACATCAGACTCTGATTCCGACGACCCGAGCACTCCTATCTCTTTGCGCACTCTCACAGCGGAGTCCAAACTACTGTACCGAGATGTCATCAAATATACGTCGTCGCCAAAAGTCGTGGATCTCTCTGTCGTGCGAAAAGAACGCGCACAGGAGGGTGGACAGAGGCCATGGATTCCAAAGAAGAAAACTCCTGCGTACCAGGTTTGGGAGCGGAAGATGGAGGGAGAACGCCTTGGAAGGAGAGTTAAGGGACTGCTAGAACGGACTAGTATCATGGCGACACGAGCGTGATATTCTGATGCACCATCGTTCATTTCATATTTTCTTCTTGTTTGGCTCCAGGACTGACTGTAATACCCTACATTATAATCGTACAATACCCCTTCCAAGCCAACATGCCACTCGGACAATGTCCTATACCCTCCCTATGCTCTATGCAATCACACCGCTCGTCACAAGTCCATACATCAATCACCTTCCACTGTATGCAGAAGGACGGGGTCAATCCTGGTCGGTAAGTCCGTATTCGTTATGGATCTTCCGGATGGTAACCTGTCTGTGCATAGCCAACTAGTGGACGTGAGTTTAGATCGCCTTGAGATGAGCTTTGCAGCCAACAAACCCTGCCCATAAGTATCTTAATGCATGGTCAGTGAATGCATTGTTTCTAGAGCCTGAGTTGGCTGGATATATGCGCCTTACTTGAGTCGCGTCCTTTGCCTCGTTATATTGATGCAACAGTTTGATATGCTTAGACACAATCTGCTCCGCGTCTTCGTCTTCGCTGCGCATATTTAATTGTGGTTTGAGGGGTATACTGTTATCTCTGCTCACTTACCCGAGTAATTTCTGCAAACTCGTGATTTCCTCCTGCAAAGCGGCCATTCGTGCTTGCTGTTTCTAATTAAATCCAATTGTTGTACCGAATATGTGCAGATATCATATAATATGCTCACTTTTGCGGATATTGTAGCATGCATTCTTGTTCGCTGTGTCGGAGTTTGAGGGCGTAAGAGGAGGACGCGTTGTGGACGAGTGGTTGATTGTCGATTTGATCTTCAAATTCGACTTTCAACTTGAAGGTTCAACGTTCATCTTGAACGTGGGTCTTGGATGTTGAATATTGAATGCTTAACCATTAACCCCAAAACTCTTCCCTCTGAACTGTTTGAACAATACTTGGAAGGTGAGTACTAAAAGGGGTTTTTTTTTGTTGATGTTGATTGAACCAAGGAAGTTGAAGGTTGAACAGCATCCTGAACTCTGTTATTATTCTTCACACGTTAGCTGAGGTCCGAACATGAATTTCGACCAGACCAGGGCCAGAGCCATACGATCAATCAGCCACTTGATATCGTGGCTTCCTGCTCTGCTATTTTCGCTGTGCACTGAGGATATTGATAGACGATGCTACATGAGGTGACCCATGCATGCTTCAGCGTACTACTCCTTGTCAAGGCTAAGTATAAGCTACCTGACGGCAGTTATAAACAGTCAAATTCGTTTGTGAGTCTTGCTGTGACATCATGATGTCTGTTTACTGAGGCTATCCGCGCTTGTAGAGAACACCAGAATGTCTGTACATAGCCCCTGTTATAAGCGGCTTCGTACCAGACCTAATCTTTCTGCGGCATCTTTAAGGCGTACCGTCCTCCGTTATAACCGTGACCGTACTATCATCATGGGGCACCTGCCTGCATGGACAGTAAGCAGGGAATGCAGTCTCCGTTTAGTATGCAGAGCCATCAGTGAGTCAAACAGTTTGTACCTATTGACGTAAGGGCGACGATCACCCACTATTATTAAGTAGTACGTTCAAAGCTGTTTATTTGTTGCGCAGCAAAGCCTGTGTAGCCAACAATGCGGCCATCTCAATCCTCCCGCTATTTCCTTTTCCATATGCCTGACTTAGGGGGAGCCGAGGTCCACCCTGCGACTACCCGGCCTACTCTGGATATCGGTCTCGTTATGAAATCAAGCTGCCTGCGACCAAATGATGACATGTTCCGAAGATGTTACGGAAATTTGTGTACCCACGCGGACTGGGTCCTCAACGGTGACGTCTCAGCGTGTCTCAGTGTATGATGCGCTGCATACCCCTGGGCCTCATTGTTCGATGAAATGGTCGGTTCCGGGATTTATGAATTCCCAGTCGTCCAGCTGATGGTTTCATTGCAGGCACTCTCTTTGCACTAGACGCTGCGGATGAAGTTCCCGGGTATCTTGCGTTATAGGAGCCGTGACACGGAGGTTAATGTTGAAGATATGATATCTCATCGAGTCAGCGAGGGGTGTATCTTGCAGCAGTGGGGTACAGACACACGCATTCGAGTGCGCTGGTCCGCTGCCCTTCGCTTGGATGCGGCATGCACAGGCAGATAACGAACGTTGAAACTTAAGCTAGACCGGCAATGGTGTTAATATATTTTTGCACCTCGCTGTGTATGTGATACTGAGCTTTTCTAGCGGAACTCGTTGCTTAATGCCACAAATGAGTGGACAAGGAATTGTTGTCTCGGCCAAAGCACAAAGTTTGGCGTGGGACCCGAGCTAAAGGCAGTTGCTTTATTGGGCGACGACGTTGATTGCTTTTTACGTACGCTGCGACTGCACAAAACCGCTCTGTCTCTCAAATTATCACCACCACCTTCATTTCTCCGGATTTCAGTCAATTCTCGTCGACGACGACTCTTCTGCATCGTGCTCACCGTATCGTCCTGCGCCCAAACCAGTTTCTGATTGGGATCCTGAGATCGGCGTCCTAAGCGGCCTCGAGGCAGACTTCCAGCAGACTTCGGCAGCACTCCCAACTCGTGGCTTGCACGCCTCACAGTCCACGCAACAGCTGCCCATTTGCCCTATTTCTGCAAATTTCACAACGTTTTTCTCGCCCACTAGGTCTTTACTCGTCTCCATCGAAATACACGTCGTCTCCCCTTACTTTCGCCGTCGTTAAACCGGCTCCAACGCCCTTCTGAAGTCGGATGCTTAGCGCTCTCCGTCCCAACTCTCCTCAGAATCTCAACGAGCCCAGAGCAGTCAAGTTTAGAACTGTTCTTGGACTCGGAGGAATTCAGAAGGACCCAGTGACCGTAACCAGCCAAAACCATACACCCGTCACAGACCGTCATCGCCAGCGATCGTACTCTCGAAGGAGCGTCGACACTGTATCAAGCTACAAAGCCAGGAGAACAAGCAGAAGCGTGCGATCTAGTATATCTGACGTCCCGTGCTTCGAAGACGACGCCGTTACGGTGCCTCAATCTGCCGACATACCCACCGACATGAAGAACGGCACAGCACCTGCTCCGATACCCTCGAGGCGGGGCCCCGTTCGCGTCGAGGGCCAGGATGGTCCTTGGACGATCAGTGTTGCGGAAACCCCACATGATACTAGTTCTTACAGTCTCTATGTCAGAAGTGAGTACCGTGTTCATCATGTTTTTATCACCTCGTTGGCATACGCGTGGGAGGTCGATGGTCGTGTGGCCGAGATGCGCTTCATTCTATAACACTACTGACCTGTTATGTTTCGCAGCGCCCACTCACAATCTCACCCTCACCCGCACTGCCCTTGAGATCGTGGAGGTCGACGGAAAGCTCCGTGATACTTTGCCTGGCATCAAACTCCCCAAACTTCCCATTGACGCCTCCACACTGCCTGCGCCTCCGAAGCGGAAGTCGATGTTTCTGAACACGCTTTCCCGTCTCGCATCCCCCTCAAACAAATCATCGGGCAACCGTCAAGCTTCTTCCAGTCGTGCGTCCTCCTCGGGTGCACACACAAGCAACGGGCCGTCCACCAGCGCCACACCGATAGCGTCACCCTCTCAGGAAATAGGTGATCCCTTTACAGCTCTCGCGAACGGTCTCAATGGCAACGGGGTTTCCGCACAGTTCATGTCCACGAACAGCACAGTCACTGGTCTGGCGTCATACCTGACCACCGTCGCCAATGACTCAAGTGTCCGCCAAGCGCGGGCATGGAAGCGCTTCGTGAGGGTTCGGACAGATGACTTGCAGAGTGTACGGGCAGAGAGGGCAATCAAGCGTGTGAGGTCAGATCTAGCCGCCCATTCTAGTCCCGGCAGTACAACAGAAATTCCCCGGTCAATGAGCCAGGTACTTGGAGATGCGGAAAATACGGCTGCAAGTCATGGAGAGCGTGCAGAGTCTCTGAACGGTACTACTGAAGCCGTAGAGGATCAAGACAGTACTGTGGAGGGCGTTCCAGAATCCGTTGCGGAGAGTAGTGTGGCCGAGGATGTTGTTGTGAATGGAGATACAGGGGATCACGAGCGGGACGCTACTGCTCGGGATGTTACCGAGTCGCCGTGTTCTGCAGATGAGCTTGAATCAGAGGAACCACACACCGAGTCCAAACCTTCCATCACGGATGGTGTAGAGAATGATGAGGACATTGACGGGCGGTCAACTCCAGTTCCTGCCGAGGCCACTGCTTCTCGTCGCATGCCTCGCTCTCAGTCTGCCGAACCCACGTCTCGGATATCGCGCATATTCTCTTCGCCAATGTCTTCCACCCTTCGTGGCCAGCCATCCCAAGCATCCATGACCGGAGATGATTCTTCCATCTCTACCACGGGCCGTCGTTCAGCGCGTAAGAAACGGTCGAAATCTACAGATCCTAATGCTGGAAGCGGGAAGAAGTCGCAGCGCAAAGTTGTCATCGACGACTTCGAGATGATGCGCGTACTAGGAAAGGGCTGTGCCGGCAAAGTTTTGCTTGTGCGTCACAAGACGACGTTGGATGTCTTTGCTCTCAAAGCAATCACAAAACGACATGTGCTTGCTCATCAGGAGTTGCAACATACTCTGACTGAACAAGCAGTGTTGAAGAGGATGGCAGCCGAGAACACTGACCCATTTGTTGTAAAGCTTTGGTGGAGCTTCCATGATAAAGAAAATTTATTTTTGGTCATGGTTCGTGTTATCCCTCGTCTGTCGCTGTTTGTGCTGATTTCAAACAGGATTTCCATCCCGGTGGAGATCTGGCTACTCAATTGGCGCGATGGGGCCGTCTAGGCCGCGACCGTGCCAGGTTCTACGCTGCTGAAATTGTGGAAGGTGTGGAAGGTCTCCATGCGGCTGGCGTGATTTATCGTGATCTCAAGCCGGAGAACATTCTCATCGGAGCTGATGGTCACATTGTCCTCACTGACTTTGGCCTGTCTAAGGAGTTCCCTCGCAGGACCTCCGCGATTACTGCACCTCCGACCCCTTCAGGTTCTAGGACCGAGTTCTTGGATGGACCTATCGCGGTCCCACATTGGATGAAAGGCGAGAAGCCTCAGGATCTCGCGAACCCGTGGACTGGTGGCAACGACTCCACGAGTACATTCTGCGGCACTGCCGAATACCTCGCGCCTGAAGTCATCCAAGGCTTGCCGTACAGCTATGAAGTTGATTGGTGGAGTTTCGGTACGATGCTATATGAGATGCTCACCGGGATCGTTAGTCTGTTCTCTGCTTTTACCAATTTTAGTGCTAATATATACCTTGTTCGGTCAGACTCCTTTCTGGGCCAACAATCATTCTGACATGTATTACCGCGTGCTACAGGACGAACTCCAATTCCCAGAGGATAGGACCATGGATCAGGACACTAAGAGTTTGGTCCGAGGGGTGAGGGTAACCTTGTTTGTTGACTACACTCCGCTAATCCCTATATAAAGCTGCTTCAACGCAATCCCGCATTACGAATGAAAGAACCTCGGATCAAGAAACATCCATATTTCTCCATGATGTACGTCCATAATTATTATCGCGTGCGATCAATTCTCACAAGTTCCTGCCCTACAGTGACTGGTCCCATGTATATCATAAGCGCTACATACGTTAGTTTTCCAGATTCTGTGCGCTTAAGGACGAACTGACCATTCTTACAGCCCCTTATATTCCACCAATCGACCCGTCGAATGCTAGTGATACCCAGAACTTCGATGATACCTTCCTGGACATGGAGCCCGTAATCAATGACGATAATGACAACGACCAGACCGACACAGATCAACAAACTGACACAGATCGGACAGATGGTGAAGACTCTGTCGCAACACCCTCGCAATCACGGAGCCCGTCTGTACATCCAGCGGATGACGATTCCGTGGATCTGTTCGACGGGTATTCATTCAAGGGCAGGCATTCTGTCATCTTGGACGAAGACGAGGACGCTGATGGCGACGAATCTGAGGAGGATGGTCCGGATATGGACGACCGGTCGTCTTTGGCTGCTGCTGAACTAGACAGCTTGTTGCAAGAAGACTCTGTTTTGGAAGCCGACGCCGTTTCTACAAACGAGATGGCAACGGTGCATGAAGTTCCTGAGCCCGCTACTCCTGAGGCCAGGCCGACAACTCTCCCCGATAATGTAGAACCACTTGTAGCGGATGTCGAAACACCTGTGGAAACGAGAACGGCAGAGCTTCATCATGCACCCGAACCTCCATCTGAAGTCATCGAACCTGTACGTGAGGAGATTGTTCCAGAACCTGTTCCTGTGGCTGTACTACCCGTGACAATGCCGAAGCCAGAAACTATCGTCGTCAAAGCACCTGTACCACGTGCAATCGGCAAGCTACGCACTGGTCGGAGGGAAAAGTCAGGGATCCACGCCTTCGACCGGAACCTTGGTGACGTCGCGGATGAGGAGCCTGCCACTGAGCGGGATGACGAAGACGACGACGACGATTGGGACTTTGTTGAGACCAATGTCAATGAGGAGCGCAACGGAGCCAAGGGAACAAGTCTATTTGCTCGTGGTGTTGTCGACCGATACAAGTTGTCTGTCTTCCGGAAATCGACTCCCCGGCGTTCGAATGGTCGAACTGTCTCTGGTCTCTCCACAGAGTCCGATCTTCTCGCTTCCCCGGAGCAGTCCAATTCCCCTACTCCAGACAAATTCCGGCGAGGTCGCAATCCAGGGCTCACCTTCCGCAGGAATCCCAAAGAATTTCTACGTCCGAAGTCTCCATCCAGGACCACCAGCTCAAAATCACTCACGCACTCGACGTCAGCTACGCTTTCTACCTCGAGTGCAGGACGGCTTACATCGTCGCCGTCGCTTTCATCAACACTTCCTGTCACTCCTTCCCTGAAATCCAAAGAATCCGCTGTGTCCGTCGGTTCCCCTAGTGAATCCTCAGACCAGTCAATCAACGGCGATCAGAGGCCTCCCGCCAGTAATATGGCGAGAGCGACGTCTGTCGTCTCAAGCGAAGAGAAGCAAAAGAGCAAAGGGCTCAAGAAGTACAAGGAAGGAGCCGAGAAAGTGTTATCAATCTTCCAATCGCCTCGGTAATCCTGTCCCCCTGGTTGGGGACATTCTGTTCGCCTGTGGCATCAATATATCTACTCTCATGGAGTTTCGAATGGCCTATGCTTATTTACTACCTACCGATTGGGCCCACTTTCATTAAATTTCCGATAAATTCACTTCTTCATAGACACTTCCATTACTCCCTATTCCGGTACCTTCACGTTCTCTACCTTACAGTCAGACTCGTCGCAAACAATTGTTTTACGTGCGTTATTATCCGTAGTCGCTTGAGACTACAAATCGTCGTATAGATTGCTCGCCTTTAATAATCGTGAATTTTGTCTAGTAGCCAGTTCCAAAAAGAAATCGTACTGTACAACCATGACCAGAACCCGATGGGAAATTGAACGAAATGCATGAAAAATGTAATGTTAAAGGACATAGCACCGGACAGCGGAATACGAGATAATAGATAACGGATATTAATAGAAAATCAATCTAGGTCCTGCAAGCTCCCGCGTATGATACGTACCCTCTCCTCGACCTTGTCGAGGACATTATTCAGCTCCGCCACCTCTGCCTTGACATCATTGGTCGAAGCACGGAGGACGGCCAAACTAGGAACGGGCAAATCAATAACCTCCGCCTTGGTATTCGTCAGCTCGTCCCACAAAGCAGTGACCACGCCTTGCACCCATTTCTCCCTATCTTCCGTCCTGCGGATTTCCTTTCTTCGTCCCACTTCCTCCTGCCTCCCCATCGTCGTCAAGGTCCAGATGTTGCTGATCACCAATAGAACGATTACGAAGTACTGTATGGTACTTGAGGAGGATTGGTCCCAAGCATCCTTGATGAGCTCTAATGCACCCTCAGTAGACTGCTTCGCGACCTTCATTGCGCCTTCGAACGTATCGTAGGCCCATTGTAGTCCACGTTGGTTCCGCTCCTTCTCGCGTACTTTACGCGCCTGCTCCTCGTTTACGTCTAGTGCTGGCGTGCCGGGAGATTCCGCGGCAACTTGGGCCTCTGCTTCCTCGACAACGGCGGGATCAACACCCTCAGGAATGAACTCGGATTGATGACTATGGATATAATCACGCATCCCCTTTTCAAGTTCAGCGTGATACGTTTTCTGACCATCGATACATGACTTTTCGATGATCCCTTTTACCGTATAATCAGTACGCAGGTAATACGCCAATATAGGAAAAGGACTAACCTTTGATGAAACTTCTTCCAGTCCATTCCACTTGCGTGCTGACAATAATTCTAGTGGAGACACTGCTCGCCCACATGATACACGTGCGTGTTTTGACCGAGAACACGCTGCCGCTGGGTACATCGGGCGTGCGGGTTGTGGTCAACATCGAAACGTATTCTTCGAAGTCGCAGTGTGCTATTTCGTCCCGCAATTCACATTTAGTCTGCTTGGGACCAATGCTGCCTGATAAGGGTTTGATGTACGACATATTCCGCGAGAGTAGGGTGGAGTTGTCTGGAAGAGGTATCCAGTCCGATATCTGGATATCTATAAAGCAGTGACTATTCAGTACACAGTATACGCCGAGGAAGTCAAGCCAATTTACCCATTAACTTCTGGTCAACCCGCATAAATTCCTTGATGAAGCCACTCGCGAACATCAAGTTGTAAATCTTCTCCGGCGTACCAGGCAAAACGCTCTCCATCGCGATCTCGGAATAATGCTGACTTGCCTTCCCACACGCGCACTGCGTGACCTTGTTCTGACCCTTCGCCTTCAGTTTGCCATTCACTGCGACCACTGCGCTGGCGCCCTCAGTGCTATCGTTGCTAGTGTCAAGAGAGGCTCTCGCACTCGGGAGCGCCGAGCCTATAGACGAATTTTCGGGACGGGCAAGACGCCAGACGTTGTATATAACGTCAAACGTGGTGTCTCGAGACAAAAACGAGGTGAACGTGTATTTCGCACCCCTGGTGGTGACCTGGATTGCGTTCGGTATAACGAATGCTGTCATACGTTTGTCGAGAGCAGTTACGTCGTACATCGGTATTGACAGCTGCGGAATGGGGATACGCAAGGGCATTTCGGTGAGCAATAACGTCGACGGAGGGAGTAAAGCCCGGAAATACTCACATCAGTGATCCAACCGAATATGTTGGCGTGGAAGCAAACATGGTTCTCGGAGATGTATATTCTCCCTTGAATGAGGATTTCACGTTGCAATGCACACCCGTAGTCTATAATCGCACGCAAGATATGAATGGTCACTCGAACACTGATGTATGAAAGACACGCACCCTCAATGAGATAGTCGCCTTCAGGTATGCTAGGGAACATTTCGTGAAACTCTTGGTTCCTCCTCGCACTTGCCACGGCAAAGCCTGTGACAGGAATATCATCCGCATCCAAATCTAGGTCATCATCATCTTCTGACCCACCCTCGACGCCCGATACAAAAGAGTCACGATCAGAATAGTCACTCGTGGCATAACTAAGAGAGGTCTGTCGTGAACGAGCAGGACTCCTTGTATTATCAACAGAACCCCTCGAGCGGTGAGGATATCCATTCGAGTTGAGAGAATTAGAACGGTCAGTACGGGCCATGACGTCAACAGGGGCTATTTGAGGCATCGCTATGGCGGGATTGACCATCGCAAGACCTGACGCAGCCAGAGCGGACGCGAGACCTGTATTCTTGCGCTTGGGTGACTTGGATGCCGAAGGTAAGCTGGGAGTGACAGGCGATGTACCCTCTTTCACAGATCCACGACGGAAAATTCGGCGCTTCTTCGTGCCGCCGACCGAGTACACTGATACAGTGTCTGAGTTGTCTGGTGCAGCAAGGAAGGAGGAGTTGGGTATGTTGGGCAAGGTTTGGCTCGCGGCGATGGAGGATTTTGACGGCCCGACATCGTGGACAGCAGTCCTAGGAGTGATGCCTGTCGGCGACTCCACGATCAAGGACACCTCCTCGTTGGCGTCTTCAGAATAAGAATGAGGTGGTACAATGATAGAATGATCAGCCTTGGGCTGAGGGAGAGGCGGAGAATGATCACTTTTTAACTTGATACGCAGTCCACTGCGGTTCGACTTAGTCGACTTGTTGGACTTGTTCGACGGCGAGCGCCGCAGCATACGGTCGTGCTCCTGTTGTCGTTCGTAATTGCCATTGCTCACCGTCGCGGAACGTGGATGATGTGGAGCACCATTAATCGCCTCCTCTCTTAGATTTCCCGTAGAGCTGGCGTGCGAAAGCGGACGTGCGGTCGATTCCCGCCCACTCATAGTCGGTCTCATGGGCGTCGGCGTGGCAGCGTCGTCTTCCGCTGTTGGAGGAGAGACCGGGCTCTTTATTGGGTTGCTGCCGAGAGAAAGGGAGTGTAGCCGACGGGCCGGCTTGCTGTTCGATCCGGCCAGATTGTCTGAAGAATTACCCATGGTTGGTGTTGGCAAACCATTGGACATCATAGACGTATCGCTCGTGCGCGGAGAGGGAGGAATAACGGTGACATTAGGATTGATAGAGGTCGTGTCACTATCATTGTCTGATGGCTGGATGCTGCTACTGAGAGAAATAGATGGCTTATGGGTAGTACTAGGTCTAGAGACGGAAATCGTTGGTTGGTGAGATGTGGGAGAGGGAGAAGGCGATCGTGCTCCTTCGCGATGTGTGTTCGTCTTCACCAGCTTTGAGAAAAAGTTGGGTGCCATGATGCCGTCTTGTGAACTGTCGATTATGGACTCTCTGCAGATCCACATACGTTCAAAGGTCTTGAGTTTGCTGAACTGACATGGGAACGCACCGTTGTCACTCTCGGAACAGACACTGCACCTCTGTAGATCCTGCGACCGGAGCCCCCCCAACCCTTTCCAACTACTAGTCTAAAGCGATTTACGGCCAGATAAGGACCGTCGACGCGCGTATAGCCGGATTTCGAGAGAGATCAGGCTGAAGTTTGGAAGCTGAGATCACCGGACACAGACCAGAGGAATTGCAATGAATAGTTTAGATATAGAAAACAGTAGTTAAGAACAGGAAACGAGGGTATGCAGTCAACTGAGGTATCGAGTTCGAGGTGGAGAACTTGCAAGAGATCCGGGGGAAGAGGGGTTTAGATAAAACTGAGAGTGAGAGAAGCAGGAATGGAAGAAAGCTGTGTCATAGGCGCGGGCAAGACACGATGCATGTCGGCGTCGAAAGTCGCACCGTGATGGACAATATACCTCGGGAGCACTCGACAAAAGCGCACAGTCAGACAATGAGTAAATATATGCATGACATCGACATTTGCGCTGCGTACGGTGGGATCTGCATATGCTGAGTCGCCGCAGCTGCCAGGATTAACGAGTAGTATTGACTTCTGGAACATTGGTATGGAAAGCTCATAAAGCGTCGTGAAGGAGAAAAGAAACGAAGAACCAGCTGGCGTTAAACCTAAGAGTCATATGAAGATCCGAGCGAGTTTTAGAAAGCTGAAACAGTCGAGAAACACACTCCTGGATTGATGCTGCCGGCCCCGGTCTAGACAGCCAAACGGAAGCTGACCCACGATAGCGAGACTGATAGCTGCAATCGTTGCCTGCGAGATCCAAATGAATTGATGATAGAGAACCTGATATACGGATACGGTTTGTAAAAGTGCTGAAGTGGGTTCCCCTGGCATACGCTGAGTCTGGACCTGGGGACAACCCAGGAGAGTTGTATGCGGATTTTGTATAGCAGCCACCATTTGAACACGGAGATTATGCGATGACACCTCGGTCCGCCCAGTCTGTTCTGGATGAAGCACGAATAGCTATTTACCAGCATGCGAATTGCAAATAACCGCAAATTGGCTGTGATAGATCAGGGATAAGCACTTATTAATTCCAAAAGCTCACTTTACATGTACAGGTTATCCTGGTAAGGGTTGCGCTGAGAAACCTTCCGGGCCTTGTCGTGGTTGACTTGGATAACGACGGGATGAGTTCTGGAACTCTGCTTAAAAGGGCGATCATGGGATACGATGTCGCCCTTTAGAGCTTTCCCCAGCATCCTACCTTTTCGCCATGCCAGTAACCCCTATAACTTCCCTAGAGCAATTTCGTGAAACGGTGAGTAGCCATCTGGTCAATAAATTAGCTCACTTTGTTCACCAGTGCTTGACAGATCAAAAGCGACAAAGTCACTGTTTTTGATTTCTGGGCATCCTGGTGTGGTCCATGTAAAGCCATATCGCCTGTGTACGAACACCTGTCAAACATAACGCCCGAAGTCGAGTTCTATAACGTGAATGTCGACCAGCAGCCAGAGATAACGGAAGAGGTGACAATAAGAGGGGTAGGCGCCATCCTCGTTCTACGTACCTCTTGATTGCTAACATGAGCTGTAGATGCCTACGTTCATGGCCTTCAAGAGAGGCCAGAAGATCAATGAGGTACTGGGATCAAATCCGGATAACTTGGAGGTGGGGCCGCGATATTACTCTTGCTTAGGATTCCAACTATAAGGCGCTGTGCTTTTGTAGGTTCTGTTGAATACAAGTGAGTCAGCTAGCAAAATCGTACAATCAAAGCGGCAAACCTCGGAGGAATCTTACGGCGCAGAGCGGGGTGTATTGCGGGTTAGGACCAGGACAGAGCTGGAGTAGGGAAATATGTCAAATGTCAACTTTTTGAAAAGTTCCTGTGTCTAGATTTAGCGAGCCTCTTTCTGGACGGGTGGACTCGTTCATTCATGATATGCGCCCATGTTTCCTCCACGAATCCTTTTAATCTCTTCCACACATCGCAGAACCGGGGTGTCTTGACTCTTTGTGATTCTACGACCGGAAAAGGTGGGTTTCGCTGATCTGCTCAAAAAGAGCGACGATTCCAAATCTTCCGTCAGTGAGCCAAATCCATCGCAGCTCGCAGCTCGCATATGTACGCGAATGTCGGATGTTTGCAAGAATTTGGTAAGTTGCTGAGCTGAGCCGGTAGTGCGTCTGAGCCAAACTTGTGTTCCAAAGTCTCGTGCCCGGCTGTTGTCGGGCTCTTTTAAATTCGACTTCTGTATGTTGGCCTCGCTGACAACCGTGCGCACTGCCCGAATGGATTGACGAGTAAAGATACGGTGAATTGACAACCTCGGAAAGTTTCGCTCTGTTGGCGATGGAAAAGCAGAGAGATTTGTCAAGACATATCTGCACGTGATCATTCCTGTGTAAGACAGCGATGTAATCGATCCCGCCATCCTTTCCATCCGTTTGCGACACATTCAGAAACTTATAAAGCCCTCCTCGTCCCTCTCCACCTTCTCCACCAGACCCCATACAACCCCCATCGACCCCCGCATCTCATAAATCAATCATAATGCCCGTCACCCCCGTTACTTCCTTCGACGAGTTCAAGACCATCGTAAATAAATCTCGTTGGTCAGGAGGCGATGTGCTAACCTTCTGATCTAGATCAACTCTGGAGATTTCGCCGTCTTCGACTTCTGGGCGACCTGGTGTGGTCCCTGCAAAGTCATCAGTCCCATTTTCGAAAGGCTTTCCAATCAGTTCACCTCTGTCAAGTTCTACAAGGTGGACGTCGATGCCGCTGAGGAGATCAGCCAGGAAGTCGGTGTCCGTGCGGTAAGTGTCCCATAGGACTTCATGACTCCAAATTCTGATTTCTAGTATCTTCGGGGACGTCTGCAGATGCCTACATTCGTACTATTCAAGGACGGTCAGAAGATCAAGGACCTCGTAGGTGCAAACCCAGCCGGCCTTCAGGTCAGCATTTTCTCCACGCGTTTTCGCGTCTCTCGATGTTGATACTTCTTTACTTTCTACAGGAACTGATCCAGCACGCTGTGTAATTTTCCTGCGGTGCGGTTACTCCCTGGCGACGCCCTCTGCCTTTTTCTAGAGGCCAACACAAGCAACATCGACGCAGCCTGTAATAATTCAATTGTACAATGAGGAGTCTAGAATAATACGATCTGAGACTTGGGATGCATATTGTATTGAATATCAATGTCAAATCCATCTACTTCTCTGGGCTGGACTGAACAAAAAGTCTGCTATCAAGACCAGACCGACCTTTCTCACTGCATGCTTATCCTATCCTTCTGCATTCCCTCAAGCATTAATGTTCGGCTGTTCCGGATGAAATGAGATCCAGGTCTCTCTCTCACGGTCGGTTCACCGGATGGGGTCAGCGACGATACATGAGGTTCTGTATGTTCTTACAGCCTCCGTAACTCTCGCAATAGAGTATAAGGGAAACGGCGACAGGGTGATTTTAAGCTGCGCTGCTGTGTCCACCTGCGCAAATCTCAGTGATTTGAGCGGTCACTTAATTTAGACTCAATAGAGACGCCGACGGGCTTTGCTGACTAAGCTAAGCATCTATTCCGTCAAGCGTCGGTCGCTGTGCTTGGCGTTGAGCTCGTGGCCTTTTGGCTCCTGTTGAAGTTTGTCTGCATGCATCTTTCCTTTCCACTTTCCACTCCTTCAACCTCCCTTTTTGCTGCTCATTCATTTCTCGAACGTTCGTGTACGCCAAGGTTTTAACTTCGCAACCCAGACATCACTCCACGTGGTGTTGTCGTCAGAGAACCGAACCGGCGAGTACACCGGTCGGCCGTGTCGCACACGCACCGACTCTTCTCAAAGGCCCGTGAAGACGCCTGAGAGCCCCCTTCCACACACCCTGCAGCTTACCTGCGGTCCTCCACCCACCCTCAATGGCTCTGCTCGGTTTGTTCTCCAAGCGAGACAAACACAAGACACCTAGCAGCGGAACGTCGGTCGCTGACTCTGCAGAGGACTATGTCCTACCCGATAGCACCGTTCCAGCACTACCGAACAATGTCTACGCTACTTCGGAAGCATCGTCGAGCAAGTTTCACCTTGGCTTCCACCGCAAGAGGTCGACACCAGCAGTCGAGGTAACCGACACGAACCTCTTGCGTCCACCAACCACACCATACATACCTAGCACAAAGTCGGAAACCGACGTTGATGGGATTCGGCCCCCTCCATCGAAATCATCACTTCTTTCCGCATATAGCGACCCCCATAATGCATTATCAACGAGGTCGCTGCCTGGTCAACGCACAGAAGCGCGTTCAGGGCCTGCAAACGTAGGCGTCGTCGAGCCACGAAAGAGCAGCGACCTTCGCAGGAGCATTGATGCACTCAACGTTCCCGATATTCCTCCAGTGCCGAAGAAGCCGGGAGGGTTGTTCGCGTGGGCTCACCGTGAACGCAAGAAATCGAAGCCATCGGATCCACTGACTGACTCGAACCTCGAAGTGAATTCAGAATCCTTCAATCTCAAATCATTTCGGCATATACGCCCCGAGTCGCCGTCTGCAGACTCTACGCTCGCAAGCCCTGTTTTGCTACCACCCGTGCGACCGCGACCGAGAAACGACAGCGTAGCATCAGATTCATCACAGCGTATATCTGTCGCCGCATTCCGCGAGATGGCTGCACGGAGGAGTGCCGCTGGCTCGCCCACCACTTCAACTACTGCTCCCCCCATTCTGCTACGTCCACCGTCTAGGGTAGATTCTTTGGAAAATGCGTCTTTCCGGTCACCGGCACCGTCGTTTCAACGTTCCCCGGCGTCTGCACAACGCAGTTCAAATCTCGCAGTTACTGGCGATTCGACTTCATCCGAATCAGAAGATTCTGGGGATGAGTCCGGATCTGAAGAATCCTCGACGATGCGTCCAAAGAGGAAAGGAACCATTACACAAGAATCTTCTGCAAAAGCTTCTTCTGAGCTTGGACATCGAATGCGTTCTCCACGTGTCACCCCCAGTCGTGTTACAAAATCTACTCTAGGACACTCGGAGCAGTCAGACAGCGGGCAGTCGTCGCAACCTCCAAAGGTAGGTAGCGGATACTTTAGATCCCGAGCCTCTGTATCGACTTCTGCCCTACAGCCTAATGCTGCAGCCAAGCGGGCATCTATTCGGGTCACTCAGCAACCTCTCAAATCCGCGCCGTCTCCCAATGCTGTTTCCGGTACGTTTCATGTGTCCTTATGACTGTACCCCTAATCATTTCTGTTGTTGGTTAGACCGTGCACGGGGCAAACTACGAGCTCGGAGCAGCGATTCTGATGATGATTCCAGTTCATCATCGGAAGATTCGGACGACGCACCTTTGGCTTCTCTCTTACCTCCAGTTCGACCTGGCAGCTCAGCCTCGAACGCCACGTCTGGGTCTCGTTCTCGTATACCTCCGAAGCCCTTGATCGACATCAGCCAGATGAGCACACCTCCTTTACCATCAGCCAGTGAAAAAGTAAATTCCCCCCTCAAAGAGCCTCCCAAAGGGGCGCAATCCCCTGCTCCCCCGGCGGCACCGGCAAAGGAGATTGTCTCACCTTCTGGCGTTAAGGAGAAAGAAGAGAAAAATGAGACTCGCCCTACCCATTCTGGGAAGCCGAGTTTGAGTGACCGCCTTGCGCGGATTGCCCAGACGGCTGCAGCAAAATCAGTGGAGACTTTGGCTACCTCAGCACCTCTAGAACGGCGTTCACTTGACTCGCGACCTCTTTTGTCGGAGGAGAGTCCTCGCGGGCGGGTTTCTCAGCCAGTACGTAGTCAAACGGCACCTCTGAATTCGGTGGAAAGGGCCTCTCCATCTCCCTCGCCCGCTGCTGCAAGGATGAAGCCGAAGGGTCGGACACTTTCTTCTTCCTCGCCCAACGCCGCGGCAGCATACGACCTCACCGATCCAACGCCAATCGTTCCGACTCCTATCCGTGAGCGATCCCCTCCACCCGCTTTCAGTGTAACTTCCCGTCCTCCGTCTCAGCTCTCCTTGAACTCGAATCCTAGATTATCCATGTCCCCGACTGTCAGGATGGTGGGGTCGAGTGGTTCATCCTCGAGCCCGTCAACTCCGACGACGCCTTTCACCCCTTCGTCTCCTGACATACCCGCGTCTTCGAGACCTTATCACGTTCCTCCCATCCCTCCTGCCCACGTCTCGCCACCCACGCCTCCAGATAAATCTACATCGCCCACTCCTTCGTCCCCTCCAGCCACTTCATCATCATCGTCGACGTCTCGCAAACGATCCTCCACTCTCATTCCTCACAATGGTATACCTCCTTCAGGTGCATTCACGGGTAGTGGTTTACTCGCTAGTGCTGCCGCCAATGCGCCCGAAACTAAGACTAGCAACAAGACATCGGCTCCTGTAGCAGCACTTCGGACAGCACGGCAGCGTTCGTCTACCTTGCTTCCTCAGATGGAGATAGCTCCTGCGTCACGAAGAACGACGGATCGCGAAAGCATGGTGAGCAGTGCGAGCAGTGGGCCGTCCCCCCCGTCGACTTCTTCTGCACAGTCGCGAGCACCGCCGCCGTCTCACCGATTCCCCCAACGCTCCCGGAATCCCTTCGATAATTCTGGTGCGGCGTCGCAGTCCAAATCTATGCCTTCACCGAGCAGTGGTGTTCCCCCGCCTAAGCCTTTCGCAGTCTCTGAACGGGGTAACAGCCCTGCAAGCTCCACTGGCGATTCCAGTAGTGGGAGGACACCCTTGACACCTGCTGACGGTAGTGACTATGGGTATCCAGATTCACGTAGCGCCCCCAGTGCGATGGGTGCTAAGAAGGGACATAGACGAGGTCCAAGCGTGACGTTTGATGATGAACCAGACAATAGGGGCAGACCTCCCGCGAAATCCGGTGAAACCAATGAAGAAAGGCGGAACGAACGGCGGCGGAGTGAAGCGAAGGCTGCGATTGAGGTACGTTTTATTTATGAGCAGTCATAAATATATCCATGGTGGCTGACTCTATCCTTCTCAGCTGGGCCACGTGGTTAACGGACGTATCCAGTTGGAACCGGATGACGATGATGATCGTCCTTTAAATAATATGGGTCCTCGAATGAGCATGGCGAACCCTATGATGAATTTCACACCTCCATCACCTATGAATTGGCAGGGTCAACCGAATGCGGCCATGCTCAATCCTCAACAGTTCATGTTTCCTCAAGGAAATACGGATCCTCGATTCCTTGCAGCTCATCAGCAAGCTATGATGGTTGCAAAACAGGCTTATCAGATGGCCGTGGCTCAGCAGGCAATGGCTGCTGCCAACGAGGAATGGGAACGTGGCTCCAACACCAGTGCGTTTGGCAACATGGGCTTGGGTATGGGGATGGGAGGAATGGGTATGAACCCAATGGGTCAAATGGGGATGCCGATGCTTCCTGGTGGATACGGTATGAACTGGAACAACTCTGGTGCGATGATGTTCCCATCTAGCACGTCCATGTATGGTGGAAGTGTAGCCGGGAGTGATGTGGGCTGGGGTACGCGTAGTGAGTACGGCGGACCGTCACGGGCTAGCCGGACCTCAGCTATGCTCGCACCTCGTCAGGCACCTGCTATGAATTCAGCTAGGTCGGAGTATGGGGGTCAGTCAAGTACCCCGTCAAACAGCCGACAAAATCAACGACCTCGGACGAAGACCTCACCTTCGGATATGCCCTTACCTAGTCAGCATACACGGGTTCGTCAAGCACCTCCTCCTTCCAGTTGGAAGGCTAGTCAAGGAGGCAAATAAGCCCGCGCGGGTCTATTGACTATTTATGCCATGTTTTTTTCTTCTATCACCTCATCATTTAGATTTCTTTTACCTTGCATATTTCACCGCATAGTTTACAGTTCATTGGACGATTCATCGTCCATACATTCATTTCCTTTTCCCTCCACGAACACTCCCATAATGCATATGGATACTTTACTGCTATTTGCTATGTCTCCTGTTGTTCATCATATTTCGTTTTGACCTGTCCTCACTTCTTGTATACCCTCATCATAATGTCTGCTCAATCGTATGTACGGACGTCGTTGTACACGAATTCCATTCGCTGAGATATCCTGCGTGCGTGCGAGAGCTGTGACCGTGTGACAATTTTCCCGCCTGGCCGAACGCCACCGAATCCCGATCCGCCACCGCTCACAAGCCAGGCTCGTGAAATATCTGCTGGTATTTCTCAGAGTATTTTGGTGTGAGAGCGTAGTGGTAAGTATCGCCAAGAATTGCGATCAGGTATTTTCGGAAACGGACGATGGTTAGGGCGCATGTAAAGCAAACGGTGAGTTCTCGGCTTGCGGACTTCAGCCACCAGATGCCACTCATACTGTGGCTGACGCGCTTGCCCGTACTACTAGCCTGAGGACAAGAAAGAGACTCACAAGAAGAAACCACCGGCGAAGAAGAAGAGCCCAGAGGCAGGATCTTGGCCTTGTAAAATCAACGGATGCAACAAAGTTTTCGCCCGCGAAGCAGACTTAAAGAGACACCAGAGAACGACCAAATCTCATTCCGTTCCTGGATTGTAAGTATGAATATAACCCTCAACGAATGGGAGGCGTCTAGGCTAACACGGTTTGCAGTGCTTGTCCTCAATGCGAGGCTACGTTCACAAGAGTACGAGTGTTACTTGGTTTTAACGAGATGATCCCCGAATAACATGCTGTTCAGACGGACGCACTCCGACGACATCAGAAATCTCGGTACGTGTATTCCCATTTCTGCACGCGTTTCTGACTTTGAACGACATCCTCTCCGCGGCTCGTAGACACAATGGCATTGTCATCGATCCCGGAGATAAGAGCAAGGACAAGGACAAGGAGGACGTTGACGATGCCGGTTCCTCTGTGTCGAAATCTTCCAGCCGTTCTGGTTCTCCAGCAAAGGATGCCATCGAGGTAAAGGCCAAACACTCAGCTTCCCCCCCTCATGGGGAAGCTCCTCCTAGTGGACCGAGTAGCTACTATAGACAACATACCATGCATCCAGGTACGGCACCAGGTGCTCCCCTCTTCTGGTCACTGTCTCAATACGGCTATCCAGGTTATGGTGGTCCACCTCATCTTCCTCCGCTGATGATTGACCCACACTATCATCCGCCACCCGTCTCCCTTCCTACTTCCGCCGCTCGACTACACCACCCTGGTTGGCCTGCACCTCCGCCATGGCCCCTACCGGTTGAAGGTGGACCACCTATGCCTCCTCCGGGTCCTATGTACCACCTGCCACCTTACTATGCCTCACCTTATTACCGCCACCACGGACCACCCATGGTTCCTCATGTCGGACCTTATCCCCCTCCACCACATATGCATCCTCCACCAGAATATATGGCCCATTATCCTGGTATGATGCATCCTGGGATGCCGCCGCCGCCGCCGCATGGTATGTACATGCCGCCGCCTCATCCACAACCTGCCGGGAGCACGTCTCCGGCGTCCGCAACAGCTTCAAGTCTATATTCTGAGGCCGAGGAATCCAATCTCAGTGAGACACAGGAAAAGGATGGAGCTCATGAGGCCGAACTCTCACCAGTGGATCCTGCCATCGATCCTACGTTAGCGAATCAGTCTGGGGAACGGGAACAGCAGTCTTCAACAACGGTAAAACCAGTTGACACGCCAACCGACGACAATGCAGAGAGCGGAGATTCGCATGGTATGTCGATGGATGTAGCTCAGGCAGCGGTGGCAGCCTTGCTACAATATGAGTCGGATTCACGAAAACAAGAATCCTCTCCCGTAGACCCTCCAGGCACCCAAGGCGATGCGCCGGTTTCAGCCTCTGCTACGGACAACCCCGACGGCGGTGGAGAAGGGCATGCACCGAGTGCAGACGCAGACGCAGATATCGACGCCGATGGCGAGGCTGACTTGGACGGATCTGCTGACCATTTTACAGAAGGAGGGATGGACAAGAGGGTGGCAGAGTCTTTGCCTACGCCCTCACCGCCCGAGGAGGAAGAGCCTATGCTGAAACCTTGTAAGCCGGCCGCTATTCTATCAATGTATCTCATTAATGATAACACGCTATAGCGGACCTTTTGACCCAGGTCAGTCTGATATCTGCCGACCTACGGTGCAATGAACTGAATCTACATTCAACTTAGGAATCGCTAGCATCGCCGCCACCATCATAGCCCATCGTCCTGTTATCGACTGTCAAAGTACACCTTAAACTCGCTATACCATACATATCCAGACCGCTGCATTGCTATCCTCTCGCTTTGGTTTGCTCTGATCAGTTAGTTTCCTTAATGTAAATTTGTTGCGTTCATGGTTTTCTTTGCTAAGCAATTCATTTTTTTTTCTTTTGAGTCTTTCGACGTTTCTCCTTTTGGGATAAAGCAGTGTTTGTCAGGGGTATGCGACTACGAGTATGATAGATACAACGACGATGTGGAACTAGGACCTATTAATGCTATACTACAGGCTGTGGAAGCTGCGGATAAAATGTGGTTGAACACGAACAATGTGCTGTTGAGAGCAATGCTATGATGGTAATCTACAAAATGTTGTCGACTTTCGGCCACTTGTACTGAGGACCAACCTGCAAAATTTAGTATTAAGTAATCTCGTGATATACTAGACCGTCCAAAAAAAAAACTTACGAGCTGCACACACATCGAGCCAAGTTTATGGCCGGCCTCGACACACTCCTCAAGGCTCTTACCAGTGACGTATGCGCCGAGGAATCCTCCTGCAAACGCATCACCAGCACCGTTCGTATCCACGATCTCAGCGTCTGACAACGCATGGACGGGATAGACCTTGGCGTTGTCTGCGTCATCCTGTGTCACAACCACGGTACTTTGGGCACCTTGGGTGAAGATGACAGTACGCGGGCGGGAAAGATTCGCCTTGGGCTGGGTAGCGAGAGCTTTAGCGATAGAAGGAAGGTCCTTGTGAGGGAGACCGGTAGCAGCCGCCCATGCTTCGGCCTCGGATTCGTTGCTGATGATGATGTCGCAGTAAGGGATGATTTGCTGCAATTGGACACCGAAGAACTGGGCGATGAATGGAGCGGAGAGGTTAAGAACGAAGGCCTGTGGTAGTGGAATCAGCTGCTGCACAAGACGCTATGACAGGAAGAACAGACCTTTCCAGCTTCGGAAGCCTTTTTGCTGAGCTCAAGGGCAGACTCGGTGCCGTGGGTAAGGAAAAAGCCTTCCATGTAGAAGACCTTTGCACCCTCAATAAGAGGTGCAACTTCCGGCGAAGCCAGATGAGATTTCTCGAACTTCTCAGCAGCACGAAGAGTGGTTACAAGGGAGCTTCAGGGCGTTTGTATGTGAGAACCCCTCTGGTTGCGTGAAGTCAGAGTTGGACATACCGGTTGTGACCGGTGATAATGACACCACAAGCACCCGTTTTCTCACCCTTCTTCACGAGATAGACCTGATCGAGACCTTCACGCTTGTTTGCAGCCTTGAGCTGCTCAGCAAGGTCATCGTCTCCGACACATCCGGTGTACACGACAGATTTTGGGGGCAGAACGTACTACAAAGAACCAAAAAAAAAATGAGTCCAGATTGAAGTAATCGATAGATGGGATGTAACTGACCGCAGCACCACGCGCAGCGTTCTGGGATGCACCTCCTGCAACGTACGTGACTTTGTACTTCTCAACAAGTTCTTCATAACTACGACGATGAATCAAATTTAACGAATATTGCTTTTTCAGTGAATATGTGGGCTCACAGAGGCGTGTGCTTTTCCTCAGCGAGGATTGCATCGTTCGCCTTCAAGTCGTATTTCTTGAGGATCTCCTCTCCATTGTATACCTGGATGTCCAGGAGGGGATTGCCCATGCAGAAGAGAGGGTAGGTCTGTGCAGCCATTTTTTGTCTCTGGGAAAAGAGTGAAGATTTACGTGCTATGAAGGATGTCTGAGTGAGTGGGAGAAAGTAAAGGTGCTGAGAGAGAGGAGAGGTTTCAAGTTAGCCGCACCGCTGATTGAGTAAAACATTAGACGCCCAATTATCGACCGATAACTCAAGATGTTGATTATCGCTCGGCCTCCATCAATTCGAAAAGACATGTTTAAAGAACACTTTATTCATCAGACTTTAGCTGAAGTACAAGTTGATTCGTACGAGTTACGCCCCGACTCCAATGCTCATTGCCCGCAATGAAATCACCTCTCACGACTTTGCCTCGGCTAACCACCTTGCCATCTCGCTCGAACTTCACGTACACCCCCTCCAGACGTGCTTCGCAGAACTGTGACTCCCTCTGAACCATGTCCATCAACTCTTTCTCCGATACCATGGGACCTTCATAAAGGACTGGCACCATCTGTATATTTGTCTCCGCCAATAACCTATCCATTGTCGACCTGTCGACCCAGGTGCGAGAGCTCCGGTCGTACAAATCGAAGGCCATGAACCAGTCCGGGAGCCTGGTGTATGAAACAGAATGTATCGCAGCCAGCCATTCTCCAAACAGAATATACCGTTGGGCAAAATAGGGATCTCGGCCCAGAACTCGGTACAACTCCTCCCGGTGAGTCTCGACCCATACTCCCAGCTTCTTGAATTGTTCGTGCGAGGTTGGGTTCACAAAATGTGAGCGATTTTGCACCACTATCTGCGTCCTGTCAGCAGAAAGCGAGAAACCCATATTGGCACCGTCGACCTTTTCGGTGACAACGGCGTGGGCTGTCGTATCGTTCGGAAGGGAAAGTGAACCGGACACCAGATCGTCTTCAGTAGCCGCCCCTAGATTGAGCAGATGGGGCGTACGAGGAAATTTGAACAGTGTGACTGGGGCAGACAGCCTATGAACGAACTCTTCGGCAGCGGTGAAGGAACATATGATGGTTATCGCCGCAAAACCCTCTGCCAGGGAGGGCCGCACAAATGCTTTCGCCATCTGTTCCACGGCATTGCGCACTCTGCCTCCTGGAGGAAGGGTAGGGTGCCCTGCACGATTCTGTGCCCGAGACGTGCAAAGCTCAAGATCATAGTCAAACCACACGCACACGGGCGATATTGCCCAGTGCTCTGCCAGAGCAAGCCAAGCCTTGCGATCATCCCCAGAGGTGTTACATCTATCCAGAATGGTCCGGCCCTTCGCTCTAGATCTGCCAATCGCATTTTCGCACGCGGAGCGGCTCCCCGCTTCATCTTGACTGATCCACGTCCAGCCAGAGGGGTCTCTAGCGAGTAGGGCCCGGGATACCCATGACTTGCCAGACCCGGGGAGACCGACGAAGATGAACAGATTGGATGCCAGTTCAAGCTTCCCTTCGATTTCCAATGGACAAGGTGGCGGTTCTGGAATCACATCAGGGAAAACAGACTGTCGCTTCCAAATTGCGCTGCACCATTTACTGACAAATGCTTCTTGCGCGGATGTCTCTATACTTCCTGATCGGATAGCTCTCAGAGCCGAGATTGCCTCTGTAGCCGACATGGTAGGCTGTGACAGGTCATAGTCTGGTGGCTTTGCGAATCCAAAGGCGGCCAGGTAGCATGCAGCTACCGTCCCCGCTCGTCCCTTACCACCACCGCAGTGTACGAGTATGGGGAGATTATCTTCGTCCTGAATAATGCGAATGATGAGGTCCATCTGCTCTATAGTCGGGGGGCGGTAGTTCGGAATAGGAAGAAAGGTATTCTTGATACCGACTCCAGTAAACCACTCCTCCTTCAACGGCGTCTCCTCAGTCAAGGTTAGGACGTGTCGGATGCCTAGGTGTGGAGCAGCTAGGGCGGCAATATCCATCTCATTTCGAGGTGTTGACATCAGGGCGATGTGGAACGGAACCAACCAGCGAAAGAAGCGTGGAAGTTTGTACCCGGGACGTTCCGGTTTTCGCCCGGGAAGTGGGGGGACAAACAGCTGCTCGCGAGACTCTCTGCATAGAATTGGTACGCTTTGGACGCCAATAAGCTCTGACCGTAGTGCTGAAGACCATGGTTCGAGAAGAATGCTGTGAAAATCACTTGGGAGCTGCTCCATCTCCCAGTCTGCACATACCGGTCCCCACTCCGTATACTCGGAACATTCGACAACTTTCTTGATGCAATATTCTCTCGCTTTCTGGTCGCTGGGAAGAGAGCGTTGCAGCGCGCATACAAACGAGAGCATTGCGAGTTTATGTTCGGCAACCTTCAGCGAGACATCTCCAAGTCTGAGGAAACCTTTGGCGGAGACAGGCGACTGTATACACAGCCGCAGAGCAAACTCTTTAGCCCTAGCATAGTCCCCCATCATGAACAACGTAAATGTGAGATGATCCAGTAACTCCAGTGGCATGTCCAAAGGTAGTTCGGTAAGAAGGGAGGACACACCCTTCTCTATGTTATGGGTATCGTGCTGAGAGAGCGTGATGTGAAAATGCCGGGGTGGAAGACTGAGCTGTTTGCGAAGCTGCTGTCCATTTGCCCAGATTACTACAACAAAGAAGATATCCGGGTCGTTGCGTGGATATCCACCGAGGCCGAGTGCGTGTAATTGAGGGGGGTAGCTCAAAGAAAGCTGCAGTTGCTCGAGAACTTGAGCAGGTGAGCGTGATGAGCCCAAAGATCGCAGTTCTTCTTTGGTGATGAGGGTGATATGGTAAGGAGTCGTAGTTGGGGGGAATGAGTGACCTGTAGGCTTGCGCCAAGCTGTTCCTTCTACGAGGTTGTCGACATTAGGCCCAACCAATGCGATGCAGCCGCGGAAAAGCTGAAGCATGGTATGGATCACAGTGAGATGGTTTTCAGAGGTAACTTGGCAAATCTTCATACCTATAGTTGGAGTCCATATAAGTTACCAACGGTTGTATGACTCAGATCCCATCAGTGCCGGGTCCGTCCCAGGCTGTGTAAGAATTCGCAGCCGAGGGCCTGTGACACATTGTAGAAGGCTATGAGAATTAAGAAACCGTGTCGTAACAGTGTTGAGCCGACTTATTTTACGAAGGTTGCTACCATGGCGGTCAGGGCAACATTGACTAGACGCCTGTTCCTGGGTACGGTCCGAGGTGCCCGGGGTCTTTCCTTGCGACTCTGGCGTGGGTATCGCATACAACAGCATCAACTGTCAAAGAGGCCGTACTTTGCCCAATCTTCTCATGCTCGCTTCCTTGACTGCGCATACAGGGCTGTGAATATCTTTTACATGTCGTCGTAAATATCCTCAAGGCAACCCACCACCTTCCCCTCCCCTTCACCATGCCCGGACTTTTCTGGAGGCAATTCGGGGTATTGTGCTGGAAGAACTGGATAGTTCTGTCCAGACATCCTTGGGTGTGTACTTTAAAACTCGCAAATGAAAACTTTCTGATGCTTGGTTTACAGTTGAATATATTGCGGTGCTTCCTCCTACCCATCGGCTATGGTGTCTTCTTAGCAGTCGCTCAGATCTTCCTCAACAAGCCTAATAACGTCAGTTTGCCTCAATCTATCTTCTGACTGAAAAACATCTGACCGTCCTTCAGTATGGGATCGGAAATCCAGTACCTGTGTTCAACCTAATTAACCAGTTCGACGGCTCGCTTTCACTCATTTGGGCCGATAGTACAAACAACTCTGCGTTTCCGTCTCCGCACGACATCATTTCTCACATCACAAGCGGATTCTCCCCAAACCAACTGCGAGCTGTGCGACAAGTCGACTCAGTTGACGATATTCCTTCGGCATGTCCACCCAACTTCAATCTATTTTCGCAATGTTTTGCGGCGATATCTTTCGACTCTTTCCCCACATCTGTTAGCGACGACGTTAGGCCGATTAACTACACGATACATGCGGACGGTGGTCTGTTTCATATAGATGTTGTCCGACATAAGAGTGACTACGAAGAAAGATTGCTGCCGCTTCAGTGGGCGATTGATTCTGTCAGTTCCTTTATACAATGTTCTGGTTACCATGAATCTTAATTCGTACCCCCTCCCCCTTAGGCTATCATAGACATCACAACAGGTTTCAAGGCCGCCACTCCTCTAGAATGGCCGTTCACGCAGGAGTCGAACCAAGAACAAGACTTAGACATTCGCTTAAGTACGTCCACTTCGATATTCTACTACCTCGTCTGTGGCTTATTTCGGCGTTTGAAGGCTATATCAGGGGTCTCAGAAGCTTGCTAGTAATTGCCTTGTGAGTCCATTGACCTGTTTTATTATGTGCAGGCTGACCTTTTCTTAGATTTATTTGTTACGTAGGAATAGCCTACCAGCTTCCCGGCGCATACATGGGCGAACGTGCAAATCTAGTCACTAGTCACCTAAAGGCAATGGGTCTCATGGATTCTGCTCGCATATTGTCAGTTCCTTCGCGTTGCCAATATCAACAACGCACTGAATCCTTCGCATAGATCGTGGCATATTAGCTTGTCATTGGCATACCTACCAGCATGGCTTATTGTCTCTCTGGTGTGGCATTTCCGCATCTTCACGGGGACTAATGCCGGACTGGTCTTCGTTATCCACCTCTTACTGGGCCTAACCCTTGCGAGCTGGTCGTTTTTCATCGCGGCCCCTTTTGGGAAAAGCCCGCAAATGGCAGCAGTCGCATCGACAATTTTAGCCATCGTTTTCGCTATCTTGGCTCAAGCCTGGGGATCCCCAAGCAATGGAGCGGCTTTCATTTACTCCGTGATATTCCCTCCTGGCTTCTATATCTTCGCTATCCGTGCGATAGCTGGCTTCGAGGTCCATCAGATACCAACAACGGTGTTGAAACCAGATCCGGACAACTCGCTTCGCATACTGCCACTCATCATCGCTGCTGTCGTAAGAATCAAGGCTTATCTGGGTTGTGCTACTGCAACTAAATCTCGTATCACAGATCGATATTTTCCTCTGGCCATGGTTAGCTGTCCTTCTTGAGCGTCGTCTCTATGACGCCCGGAATCCCCGTACTCGCAGCTGGGCGTTCTGGAGGAAGAAGGCTGCTCAAACTGATGGCTCGCCAATACCTGCTGACGTGGCCATCTCCGTCCGCGGTCTTGGTAAGGACTTCAAGACATCCTTGTTCGGCGGCAAGAAGAGTGTGGTAACAGCAATTGGCGACTTGAGCCTTGATGTTCCCAAGTTCGGCATCTATGTCTTACTTGGATCTAATGGGTTCGTTGCTTATTTTCTAAACCTGTTGAAAAGACCGTTTCTCATAAACTGGATTATAGGGCAGGAAAGTCGACTGCCATGTCAATCCTCGGCGGGCTCCTCGGTCGTACTCGGGGAACAGTCAAGTTCGAAGGCAATGTTGAAAGGCCGCCTCGAGGAACTATAGGGATTGTACCTCAGAAGAACGTCTTATTCCCCGAATTGACATGCTATCAAACACTTCGTGTTTGGAGGGCAATCAAGCGTCCAAGTCATATCACCGAGGAGGACGACATTGAACAATTGCTGAAAGATTGTGATCTTGGCAGCAAAATCCATTATAACGCTGACGCACTGTCTGGTGGTCAGAAGAGGAAGCTGCAGTTGGCGATTGGCCTAATTGGAGGGTCGAAGAGTAAGTGTAACCTTTGCATAACCGGCACTATCGTGTTGACATGTTCATGTTTGTTGCGACTGAAGTTGTGCTTGTGGACGAGGTATGCAAACCTAGCACACATTTCGCCATATATTCACTAATGAACGGTATTAGTGTACATCTGGCGTGGATCCATTGTCACGTCGCTCTATTTGGAGGACTTTGTCCGCCGTGCGCCACGAGAGGACAATTGTTTTTACCACCCATGTACGATTCCTAGTCTCTTTATAATATGTTTTGCTAACTCCTCGGCTAGTTCCTTGACGAGGCTGATTTGCTTGCAGACACAATCGCCGTGTTGGCTGCACCAGGCAAACTTGTAGCACATGGCTCCCCTGTATATCTCAAGTCCACGTTAGGGGAGGGCTACACAGTCGATGTCACTTTCAACCCAACTAGCGAAGACGAGAAGACGACTGAATCACATTCTATCGAATTACTCGAACGCATACGTACGCTGGCTCCGGCAACATACCTGTCGTCGTCTTCCCCCAGCCATAGCTCTTATCACATGAAATGCAAAGATGCACACACAGTTCACGCGGTGTTGCAACTCGTGGAGGATGAGAAGGAAGCGTACAATGTCTCATCGTATTCCATACTCGGAACATCTATCGAGGACATCTTCCTAGGACTCATGCACACCGATATAGAATCTGAAGAGATCGATAAAGTCGATGAATTTCCGCCATCTTCGACTCCGTCGCTCCCTCCTTTAACCGTAGCACCTCTCGAATTAACTCATGGCCGCCGGAGGTCGCCTCTCAGCCAAGCGTTCACCATCTTCCACAAACGAGCTTTGATAGCCCGTCGAAGCTGGCTGACTCCTGCTCTCGCCATCTTAGTAGCCGTAGCCGGAACTTGTGTCCCACTCTTCTTCCTCTCCAACCGCGCAACGACTTGCACCACGAAGTTCCAAACTCAGTTCCCGATGCCGCTTTATTTGCCTACGTCGGCTGCACTCTTCCCGCAAGAGTTTGGTCCAAGCGGCGAAGTCTTGGTCTCACCTCCGGGCATTCTGACTACGTTGGGCCCCTCCACGGCGGCATTGCAGGTTCAAGAGGTCGCAAGCAATTCCAGTTTCGTGAATGAGATCCAACAGACGTTCCGCAATCAGTCCGTAGGTGGTGTCTCTGTCGACCTCCAGTCTGGTTCTACCTTGGTTGCTTGGGAGGCGACTCCGCCTGGCACCACGGGTCTCATTTTATTGAACCTCGCATCCAATATCGTCTACAATCACGCTCTTAATACCACAAACAAGCCAAGTCCAAGACTGATCACGGCCAGTTATGAGAATCTCCCTGGCGTCAGTGGAGAAGTCTTGAATGCCTTGAAATGGCTTGCATTCTACGGAGCTGCCATGGTAATCCACTTGCATGGAATAGTAGATTTCTCTATCTAACCCGCTTGTCTCTAGGCTGTCTTCCCTGCGTTCTTCTCACTCTATGTCTCTAAAGAGCGTCGCTCGTCGGTGCAGGCTATGCAGCTATCTAACGGTTTGGCAGACCCTGTTGGTCTGTGGCTCGGACATCTCCTATTCGACTCTGTTTTTGCCGTCATTGCAGCGACATTGATGATCATAGTATTTGCGGTCGCCTCAAATCAATTTCATGGTCTTGGACTCTTCGTAAGTAGCACTATCTTTCTCTACCTTGTTCGGTCGCCGACAATATGTCACGCAGTGGCTTGTTCTTGTGCTGTACGGTATGGTCGGGGCGCTCTTCTCGTATTGCATCTCGCTTGTCGTCAGTTCGCCATTAGCTGCCTTTGCAGCATCCGCAGGCTACCAAGTGATCATGTTTGTGGTATGTATATATTTATTGTGAACGTATGTGCCGTTGACAGAACTATGACGCAGCTTTATATCGCTGACTACCTGCTTATCCTGACATACGCAAAATCGGCCTCGGCAGATAGTGAGATGAACATCACCCGTCAGTCATTCTACTCGTTTCTGGCGTTTTCACGAGATGACCTCCTCCAGATTACACGCTGTCTGTCCTATCTCCTGTTGCGAGCGCAGTGAGTAACGTAGTTTTAACAGCTTGGTCGTCCTCATTGACATCGGTTTTCAGCTTCGGTCTGCTTTTGTCTCCGTTAATCTGTTCTCCTTACTTTGCGACAACGGGGAAGTTGCCACAGCCTCCGAGTTAGGCATGGTGTCCAAATTTGGCGGGCCCATATTGTACCTCATTCTCTATGGTCTCGTTCTCTTCGGCGTCCTAGTTTGGGTGGACTCTGGATCAATATTCCCTCGTCGCAAGACCTGGGCTCGTACCGTAAGGCAGCGAGTCGGTCGTCAGGATAACGCAGTGACCTCTCCAGCACCTATTAGAGAAGATGTCTTTGCAGAGGCCACCGCTGTAGCAGCATCTGAGGACGCATTACGTGTTCTCGGCGTTGTGAAATCTTACGGCGCCCGCACGAACAGGGTAGTTGACAACGTCAGCTTTGGTGTCGGAAAGGACACTGTTTTTGCGCTATTAGGACCCAACGGTGCCGGAAAGACCACAACATTTAATGTCATCCGTATGTCATCGACTTTCATTGCGTGTGTCTACCTACTAACGCATAAACAGGCGGTGATGTCATTCCCGATGAGGGAGACGTGCTCATCAACGGCACTTCGATTGTACACCACCCACGAGCTGCTCGGTTATCATTGGGCGTCTGCCCTCAATTCACCGCAATTGACTCTCAGTTAACTGTGCGAGAGCATCTACTTATCTACGGTCGCTTGAAAGGTTTGTATAGAGGAGAAGAGGTCAGACAAAATATCGAGAGTCTTATGCATGCGACATCATTATATCCTTACGCCGACCGTCTCGCGAGCAAGCTTTCGGGTGGTAATCAGCGCAAACTTTCTCTGGCTATTGCACTCATCGGTGAGTTGAAAGTTTGTTAATCCATTCTCTGAGGAAATTGACCATTTTGGTGGCAGGCAATCCGTCTTGCATTCTTATCGATGAATTCTCGACTGGTATTGACGCAAAGATGAAGCGTGACATGTGGAAGACTCTGCGTAATGTCGCTGTGGGCAAGGCCATCATCATCACGACCCGTAAGTACAACATATCCACGTCCGACACATCCCGGACTCAACCTATGTAGACTCTATGGAAGAAGCATCCGCTCTCGCAACTAAAGTTGGTATATTGGCCAAAGGCATGCTTGGTATGTGCTTGATGTCCTTTCTGGAGATCCAGCTGACCTTTCCGATAGCTGTTGGTACCACCGAACAGCTGGCCGCTCGATATGCAACCTACGAAGTTCACTTTGCGTGCCGAACCAGAGAAGACGTCTTGCGAGCGCAGGAACTCATGTCTCAAATACCGGGCGCCCGGATGGCCGACGACGTGGCCACTCGTTTTGAGGTCCCTGTTGGCAGTGAAATCACTCTCCCCGACTTATTCTCCACTCTCTCTTCAAGCGCGAGCTTCACTGAGTATGCAGTGGAACGTGCGACATTAGAGAGCGTGTTCTTGAAGGTGATTCGAGAGAACAACGTACTTGAAGAAGATAGGCAGGCAAGTTCGAGGAGACGAAGATTTAGACTTTGCTAAGGTTACATACTTGTTACAGTAGTCTTTGTTACATACCCGCATGCAATACATACACCGATACCAACACCATCTGCGACAGTTGACCACCCGTTTTACTTGCATGCACTGCAGCGAATACCTGGATCTGATAGTCTACGAAAACGTTTTACTCACTACGGTTTACATTCAGCGACCGTGCCAGCAGTAAATAGTCTTGTCTGCAACATTTATATAAAGACTACGAACATTATCAATCGAACATACTGATAACGAAAACCAGAAAACACCTAGTAATGGACACATAGGTGTTATGTCGAGGCCGTCTGACGCTTGCGCATGTAAATCATTAAATCTTCCTTCGGATGCATCACACTCAAATTATAGTAACCCTCCTTTGGTATCATCGGTTCGGCGGTGACCGGTTCAAAGTCAAAGTAACAGAAAAGCTCGATGATAAATATCTTCATCATGTAGGTCGCAATATGTCGTCCTGGGCACTAGATACGCTTGGTTCAACTCTGAGAGAGGCCATCTTTGAGAAGCAGACCTACCATATGCTCGCCTTTACCCCACACGTACAGGTATTTAGTGGACTCGCCGTCAAGGAAACGGTCAACGCGAAAAGATTCGGCATCCGGAAAATACTCTTCATTTCCATGAATAGCAGGGATATCTACCACAACCGCGCTGCCACGTTTCGCCCGAAATCCCCCCCTTGAGCTAAGAGGGATATCTACGTCGTCGGATACTTCGCGAACCGACGTAGGGAGTAAGTGTAAACGGCCCGCCTCCTTGAATAGAGAATCCAGTAGACGAAAACCGGATTTGTGAAGCATGGCTGGAGTAGCCCCCAGCAGTGTATTCAAGTCGTCAAATTCCCTCTCGCATGTTTCATCAACATCCTTCCGCACGGCGTCCAACGCGGTTCTATCGCACATGAGATGAGCTATCGACCAGAAGGTGATATGCACGACATTGGTTATGGCCCCCCAGAGGTATGCCTGAAGCAAACCTGCATTGTCTAAGTCGCTGAGGCCAGATTTGACGAGTGCGCGGATAATCTGATTGCCTTGTTGAGAAACGTTGGGAACGTCTCTGTTCCCTGCGGTCTCCTTCCATGGCTTCATGTAATCTGCAAAGGCTCGGAGCAGCCTCGCGCGTGCACGATGTGCAGGGCTGACGAAAGAAGGGAGTGGTAGAAAGAGCATATGGACAACATGATCAACATAATCGAAGTCTTGATATGTGGATACTGGGAAAGAGGCACCGAAGATGGCACGTGTGTACGCATTATAAATGGTACAATGAGTGAGTTGGGATAAGGAGGTAGGTTTTGTATTGCCAAGGAACGCCATTTCATGGAGTTTACTGAATAGCTCTTCGTTGAAAGTGGGCATAACGTCGATGAGAGATGATTCTGTATTCCCGTGTACCACGATGGGAATTAACGTGTCCGTCACGACACTCTGGGCATGCGCAGATTTGACCCCACCTAAAGCTCGAAAATATCGCCTGCGGCTGTCCCCGAGGCACAATTTCCGGCTTCGGTTCCGGAACAGCGCACCGACAGCTACAACATCGGAGAGATAGATGTAGTCCTTGCCTGCAACTTTGATGGAAAAATTGGGACCATAATTCCGCCTACGTCGTGATAAGCACAAGTCGCGGAGGTGAGTATGAGAGTAATGATCCGGAAACTCACATGCATTGCTGTAGATACTGTGGTCCATTTCGAAACAGACGCAGTGCACCACCAACCCATGGGAGGAAGGTTCCGACACTTGGCACGGCTCGTGAGTCCTGATGAAAATGACTGTGAATAAAGCATAACGCGCATAGTACGGTAAGGAGAGGGAGGGAGAGCAAGACAATTGTGTCCATCGTGTCCTCTCCTGAATACAGGGATCCAGGATCCAGGGTTTATGGACGGCCCTTAGTTTAATTGAACTCCTTATATAGTGCGTTGTCCAAAGCCATACCAGTAACCATATCGACACTGGCCGCACCCAATTATGAGATTTGGTAATCGGACAGGTTGATCCTGAAGTAGTTTGAGTTCAATGTATCAAACCTGGACTGTGTATGGTTGCCTTCCGAGCCCTTTACGCTCCCGGAGCCATATCCTCCATGCGCATAGAAACCTGTTAAGGGATTCAAGGCGGTATATACCATAGGTTCAGGACGTACGACGTATGACTTGAAAGAAAATGTGTATGTGAATTGGAATGGACGCTGTTGTAACATGAGGGTGGCATGTCAAGGTCTTCTGACACGACCAAAACTTCCGGGTGTAGTGCGTGCTCCGTCGAAGATTGAGTTTGTTCAGTGAGTTCGAGTCGTAGCTGTACATGCGAGTCGGTTCGTTGCCATTTTCCCTGTTTCTCCCCGTCAGACACTTGAAAGACGCCAAACACCACTAAAAGTAGTTCAGTTGGGATGTGTTGTGGATGTTTTTAGAACCATGATCCAATAGTGTTGTGCAAGGATAGTTACAAATTTGAGTTATGGCCACCCAAGAGGTCGGGTTTGAGCCGCGGTGTTCGCAGATTGGTACCTATCACCCATATTTCTGCAAAAAATATGAGAGAAATACGATGGGAAATGAAAAGATACCGCATTGGTCCCACTGCGGAAAATACTTGAGAGAGAATTATTACTTACCACAGAAGATCCGTCGTATGGTAGGCTGACAGGGACCAATGGCCTCTGTGCACAACTCAGGGCCTAACACCACCGGGCGATTTCTGTTGAAAATAAAATTGACCCATCATTCATGATCAGTGCAGCAGTGCTGGGGTGTGCACTTGACCTGTCCACTATGTCTTCCCAGAGATGGGTGTCGTGTCATAAACCCGTCTTCCATCTTGGAATGTGATTCGCATATCAGACATTGATTTCTCAGTCATGGCGGTCATTGAAGCATCGCATAATTGACCCACCTGTATGTATTTCCATGTCCCCTTCCCATCTACACGGAGTCTGCCGAGTGCAGATTACGAAGCTGTCATGTACAGTGACGAAAACATGTATCAGTACGTTCAGCAGGGAAGTTCGCATGTTACCAGTGCGAAAGCCGTTAGTAATATTTTGCCCAAGCACATCTCCAAATCGGACTTCCGGATCGAGGACGTCGAGCCTAATGAATGGTGGAGCGCGCATAACACGGATGATGAGAGCCGCACGAAGTCTGAGGCTGCTTTTGTGGAGATCAAAGCTTTGGTGAACAACTTCCAAAATACAGCCATATTCGATAAGCGAGAGTAATAGTTTATACAATACACCCGAGACATAGCACAGCAAGCACAAGAAAGCAGCATTACTTTCTGGCGAATGTAATCTACGGCGCAACTCTGGTCAGTTACAGTTGAGAAGGAGCTGAAGATACTCGCCTTGATCTTGTTCTCGCCATCCAGCTTGTAGTTGTGTAGAGCGTCTTTTGCGACAGTGGCGCTCCCTTCGTCCATATATTCCACGAAGGCAATATCCTTCTTTGTTGGAATAAGACGAACTTCGTATAAATTCGGATATCTTTAATGGAAAGATAATGTCAGTGTTTGTGCGGAAATTAATAAAGGTCATAGCTTGAGAACATCACGCAACTGAGAGAAAAGAGCCATAAGCTGGTCCTTGCTGACATTCTCCGGCAAGTTCTGCAAGAACAAAATCTTGTTCGGGGGGAGGTACTCGTCTGGCATCTGGACGTTCGGCCTTTTTGTAGTAGGTACAGTACCAGCACCATCCACTAAGTAACATGGATAAGTAAGAGCCAATGACGATTGCGCAGCGCGTACTCTCGGCGGCCAGCATCTTCTGGCGGAACTTCTGCTTTATTGGGTTGGTGTATCGAGTCGCCTCTAAATTTGATAATTTTATCAGTATTGTGGGCTACTCTCGTAGACTAGACCACACACTCTTGTGTTCCAGACGTCGCGCTTTGTGTGTATCGAAATTCGTTCCATCAATCTTCTTTACCACAGCATCCGACCGCGATCTTGCAAACGATATTTGCTACCTAAGGATAAACAAACGCATATACGGGGAGGGGCGAAGTGACTTACCATTGGTTTTGAGTATAATGGGAATCCTCTGACCTCCTTCAATGCTTTCTTTGCGATCTCTGGCGACTCAAACGACACAAACGCCTGTCCTCTCATGCGCAGATTCGAATGGGCCACTACGTCCAAGACTTCACCATATGACTTGAACAAACCACGCAAGCTAGCCTTGAGAACTGGTATCTTGATTTTCTCGTTCAGGTTCTGGATGTAAAGCGTTTCTGACGCATGCTCTGGTTCTACTGGTGCCGCGGGGACGGGGACAGGGGCAGCGATCGGTGTTGGTTGTGTACCATCTAAAGGAGGCGGTGCAACAAGTGGGAGTGCAGCCAAGGGAGGTGCAGCGATGTCGGCCATTATGAGAGAGAGAGAGAGAGAAACGAAAGTGCGAACCAGACGATCGTAGAACTCGCGGAGGCCTACAATGGAAAAGCGGCAATTGCCGAGAGCCTACGCCGTAGTAGTCTAGTGGTATGACTCCTTCCTAGGGCCCTCAGTTCGATCCCCGTCAGAACTCCTGTGGTGCCGATACTACGAGCTCGGAATGACTCGCACCCACTTGCCATAGGGCTCTAAATTAATCCTCAAACTACGCCGCAAATCAAGATACACCACCCTCTACACACGTATCATGGAAGGAAGCACTGCCGTGGTCTCCGAGCTTGTGGCAGACCGTGTCCGTCCGTGTCCATGAGGAGGAGGAAATTGAACTATATACGATGCCATGCTACCACATACATGATTAAAAGGGTTCACCGAGCTCGTCTCTCTCATATAATCTATTGCTTACTCAGGCTGTATCTAACAGCTGCGCGTGGAAAGGTGCGAGGACAAATTGTGAAGAAATTGCTCATTCTCAATTGCCTACATAGTAAGTTATTTAGTAGTTACGAAGATTTTCAATGATCGTGCCGAAGTCACTAGGGCGCAGCTATTGTGGATAGTACTCAAAATACATTGATCAATGCGACACGCAACTTTAAAACTGACACTCGATCAGAATGGCTCACAGACATGGCAGGCTATGGCAGGGTCTTTGGATTTGCTCTGCAGACGAAGCTTCTTGGATCCGTTGGCCTCCGTCGGCACTCATCTTCCACGGCATTTTGCAGAGTGCGATGTTGAAGTGCGATGATTAGATGCCCGGAGTAGTTGTGGCTTTAGAACACCATACTCGAGCCTACTCGCTTGAAGCAGTATGCGCTATACCACAGTCTATGCTCTTGGAGTCAGAGGGCTATTGTTTTGTTGCTTCAGTACTCGATCAAAAATAGACAAGGCAAACCTCGTACCAACTACAAGAGAGCCTTTCATATCGACAGTCTATCAGTCTGTCGCGAACTAAAATGGATCGACTCATCATCCAGAAATTTCCTTATAGTCAGCTACGAACAGTAGCTCGGGGATGATACTCACCAGGTCCTCCCATGAAACATGAAGCAAGTACTTCAGTGTGGTTCCCCAAACTATGTATGATTGAAAGCAATGTATTGTATGGCATGGGGTAAAAGATACAAAGTAAATATTGAAAACATGCATGTCACAGGAAAAAATCGACATGCCGCAACATAGGTAATATGAATCGCGACACTTCCTAGCCTGGATGAGCCATAGCCATGTTCTTGAGAGAACAGGACACAAGGTCGCTGGCACTGTATTCGACGGTGGAGGAGTACTACATCGATCAGCGTGGCATATCTCTCTTGAAGAGAAAATTGCAGAAGACGCGGGGGCACCCTTTATATAGTGTGGTCGGCATTTCCCGACTCCGGGTTCCCACAGTCTCCAGGACCCCCGAAAACTCACATAGAGCTTCGATCCCTGGAGGGCCATTTTTCGGGGTCGGCCTACGGCCGAATTTCGGGGTCTTTCATACAACCTCGACCGATTCAGTCCAAATTTCGGGGTTTCAGGGATCGAACCTCCAAGGAAAACACCATTTTTTGGGTCTGGTTTCCTTTTTTTCGCTCAAAACCCTTCAAAACCATGCATTTTTTTGTTGCTCTATGTATATACATAGATACACATTGTATGAATTTCTCCTCCACTCTACAAGCACTTGAATTAGTCACACCGCTGTCTTTTGGCGGTCAGTTCAAGCTCAATGCTATTGTCCATTACTCATTTCTTTTGGGACCGTGACTCCTTTAGAATGGCAGTGGCCGCTTCAATGAGTGGTCGCTTGATATCTTCCACCTGTCGCAATCGGCCCCTCAACATTGAGCTCGGTTCCAGCGCTTGA
>MLYV02000229.1:0-28348 GCA_001913855.2 Hermanssonia centrifuga
ATAGAAGAGAGCGCCGGTTAGCTCAGCAGCCGGTAATAATCGATCCGGAATTCACCGTCTTGCGCAGCGGACAAAAGGTCCGTCGTATGCATTAACGCGTCTATTTAGACGAGTGGGAGTGTTGGAAATGGAGCGTCTAGCATGGCGCTAATGACAATGTAGAGTGACGTATAGGTCACAATGACTAAGTAGTATTACGTATTATACTTTCATTCGTTTTCTACCAAAATATGTCATCTCATTACTCGTCCCTCTCATATGTTCGTCATACTCTGACTCACACCCATACATTCGCTTAGCAATGCTTCGTCATGCTCAGTCATGCACAGTCATGTACAGTCATGTATTATTCATCGACGTGTCATCGTTTATTATTGTTTACACAATTAGCTGTACAAGTAACAGTATATAAACTGTAGTAGATACAGCTGAATCCCTATCGGTTTCACACTCACTCCTGTGCTATCACACATAAGTTCTGACAGGATGCTCTCCAGATTTCCAGCCTGAGAGTTTATTATATATCTGCAGTTCTCTCCTCACTGACAGTGTGTCTAACCTGCAGATATCCACTGCCGCCTGATCTCGAAGCACGCTGACATCCCCCCGTCACGAACCTCATCAGCTCGCTCGTGAGGGGAGTTTCGCCGTCTCTTCAGCGTTGTTTTATACAGCTGTCCAATTTCTCAGCGAGCTCTACGATAGATACGACGCGTTCGCTATCTTTCGCATGGCGGAAATGCTGAACACGAGCGATCAAAAATACTTGCGGAATGTTATGCAAAAGTCTTTTCGGTAGGATGTTATAACTTCCACTTCACTTGTAACTTATTGTCATTTGCACCATCGACCTCAGGCATGAAAGTTCGACAAGTTAGCTTCCTCATTCAAAACAGAGACAGGTCTTCGGTTGAAGTAGTCAACACAGATGGGCGACGAACTTGAATGTTGAAGTTGAAAGCGTCTCACAGCCACTGAGTAGCCAGCGCCTAAGCGCGCTCTATTTGTCCTAGTTTATTTCTTACTATTTTCTCATTCTTTACTTGTGTTGCGAGTTCACGTTCGCCGTCATTCGCGTCCGTGAACTCAGGTATGTAGATAGTATTATTCTGTTCTTAGCTACACTATGCTAATACACGTTCGCCGTCATTCGCGTCCTTGAACTCAGAACTTCCGTCCGCGCGCTTTCGCTCCTCCGCACCCGTCGTCCGCATCCCATTTCCCCCTCAATTCTCGTTATTGAATTCTTTCCTGTCATTTGGTCCCGACCTTATATCACTATTCTCATGCACATCGGCCGGCAAACCGGAGCGAACAAATCACATTGCGGCGCTCCTGTGACTGGTGTGTCTACAGGTCCTCCGACTCGGAGCCTGTCGAAATCAATCACAAAACACGCGACGAACGAGATGAACATCGGACTCTATGCTCACTCTACGCCATCACTGTCTGAGCCATGTGCAGTTTACGGCATCGTCCATGACGAACTCGCAGAACGTGATAGACGAGCTCCGACTCGGAGAAGTGATGAATAACTCGGAAGCCAGCGTGGGAGCCTTGCGATGAAGACTGTCATGATTGAATGGCAAGCCGACTTCAGACGACTTTGTGCGGCAAGGCTGCTAAGCTGCTGGGGCAAGAATCGGACAATATTTAGGCTGTTCTTTGATCATCGAAGCTAGCCAGCATCGAGGTCCGTTACCGCGACTTTCCTGGCGGCGAGTGCAAGCCCGGCGTCGACTCTCGTCGACTTAGGCTCATCGTTATGGTAGATGACTAAGCAGAATTTCCTTTTGCCAAGCGAAATGTTTGCGGTGGAGTCGTTGGAAAGCTGTGCCCTCGAGTCAAAACGGTCGATACACGCCGGTAATGTGCCAATATATGTTAAGTAAGTAGAGGTAAGTAACTGCATAATTTAAATCATCAGCTTGGCAGTTGTCATGGGAAAGTTTAGATTATTGAGCCATCAATGTTGCGCTGCCTTGCGCCATCAGGGCGGCGAACTTTGCCCTTCCGCTCTCTTTCGCTTTCCTGACACATCGTTGCGTTCGCTTAAGGGAGATGTATAAAAGGTCAGCGGACGGCACCATGAAAACTCATCAGCTTTTATCAAAGCTCTCTCTAGTCTCTTCAGTTCTCTCTTCTCCTTGACATCCCTTAATAGCCCATAATGGTTGCACTCCTCTCCCTCGTCACCCTCGCCGCTACCGCCTTTGGCCTTGTTTCTGCCAACCCCATCGAGGCTCGCCAGGAAGCCCTACGTTTTGGCGTCGTCAACGTGAACCCGACCACCGTCAAGGTTAACGAGGTCGGTGTCAACTTCATTAATCCTTTTCTTCTTCTTCTTCTTCTATCAGTGCATTTTCATACACAAGATGCTGATATTGGTTTTCTAGGAATTCATCGTCACGTACAACTCCACGCTCGCGAGGTACCAGCCCGCGTTTGTGGATTTCTACATCCAGGGTACGATCGTGGCCAACGGCTTTGTCCAACCCGAGTACCTGCTCCAGCGCTCGTCATACCCGGCCGGTGCAAAGACTCTCAGTTTCCAGACCACCGTGAGTTGCCTTCCGTATTGCTAATGCGAGACGGCTTCTGATGGTGATTGTAATTCGGATAGCTGCCCGCGATTGAGCCCGACGCGGACAAGGGCTACACCGACCAAGCAGCGTACTCCGTTTGGGCCTATATCACGTTCCCCTCGCCCGACACCGGTGCTCTTGAAGTTGGAGGCACTTCTACAGGCATTGGAATCGACCTCAGTTAGACGGTCTGTATACCCACCAACAGTATAATAGCTTTAGGAGCATCGTTTGATATGGACTTTACTCTTATGGAAATTTAATGTTTGAACATGTTACCTCTTCGAGAACATCGACATGAAACTCTGAAGTCGCAACACCTAATAAAATTGTCGGAAACTTGAAATCGGCATACCGATAGCGGCGTCTCAGATCTCAGATCTCAGGCCTCAGGCCTCAGGATTCTCCAACCTTGCGATTATATTAAGTTACCTCTAGCTGCCTTGAAATCAATGGCATCGAAATGTGACCAATAATATCTAAGTACCATCATAATTACCTTGCTTGGAGCAAGGTCCTTAGCAAACCAAATAATGTCGCCGATTTCGTTCCACGCGGCTATACCCGACAATTCCTCTTTGGTCCGACATGCCACGCGTTAACCACATGGACATTTCAAGCGTGCGTATAAGTATTGCTTTCTTCCTCTAAATTTAAAATTGTTCCTATGCTACGCTCGTTAAATAAAGAATTAAATGTGTGAAGCCCAAGCAAGGTCCGTGTCGCCAGGGGCGGCGCTTTCATCGAAAATATTTACATTTAAATGCCATTGAGATTGCTTAGTAAGCAGCATTCTTGCTCATTTAGAGGCAGTTTCAATGGGCAACTTTGGTATTTAAGGGTCTTAAAATGGCGCGGCATCATGATGCATTTATTTTTATGTTCAGGTGCTCATAAAGGTTCTGACACAACTTTGGCATTCCGCTTTCAAGCTTTTGCAACATCGTTGTGAGATAGAAGAGATATTACTAATAGTATGCAATAAAGATACAGTCAAAATACAACGCCGCCCCGCGTCCAAGTCCATGTCTATAGCCCCTGACCCATCCTACAGCCCAGTCTTACAAGAGTACAAGGAAATTATGACCTTTCGCCACGGAGACGACGGGCAAGAGCCAAGTCTTTTGGTTGGATAGTGACACGCTTGGCGTGAATAGCGGCAAGGTTGGTGTCTTCGAACAATGAGACGAGGTAGGCCTCGGCGGCCTCCTGAAGAGCCATAACGGCTGATGATTGGAAACGCAAGTCGGTCTACAAGAGTTGCGTTAGATAGGATAATGATGTAACGTATATGGATAACGTACCTTGAAATCTTGTGCGATTTCACGAACGAGACGTTGGAAGGGGAGTTTGCGGATGAGAAGTTCTGTCGACTTCTGGTACCGACGAATTTCACGGAGGGCGACGGTTCCGGGGCGGAAACGATGGGGCTTCTTGACACCACCAGTCGCGGTCTACAACGGTTGTCAACAAAAGTTTAGAGATATAAAACAAGTAAACTCACTGCGGCAGTCTTGCGTGCTGCTGACTTGGCAGCGAGCTGCTTACGAGGGGCCTTGCCTGTTGAATGACTTAAGTAAACGCGGCAAGAGAAGTAAGTAAATGCTACTTACCACCTGTGGACTTGCGGGCTGTCTGCTTGGTGCGAGCCATTTGTAACGATTGAGCTGAGAGTTTGAAGAAAACTAGGAATGAAGCGGGTGGACGTAGCTGGAAAAGGAGTTCGGCAGGAGGAAGGCTTAAATATGCGTGCGAGAAACGACGCGGCGCCTGCACGTGCCGCGACGCGTTGAACGCGAATCAACAGAGATTGCACGTGACTGTTGGTTGTGTCCGTATATAAGCCGAGCGCCGTCGAAATTGCCTTCCTCACTTTTGCCCCGTCACTACACACTCGACGTCCGCCTCTTCGTTGCCAGCGTGCACGATAACTCTTATCTGTATCCTTAACTCTCTTATCAACTACTTGTAAATCATGTCTGGTCGTGGAAAAGGTGGCAAGGTAATTAATTGCCTTACTTGGCTCTATCCGTCTCTCGACTTCGACCTGACCGTCCCGACTCTCGCTCTTTTAGGGTCTCGGAAAGGGCGGTGCCAAGCGTCACCGGAAGATTCTTCGTGACAATATCCAGGGTGAGTTATACCTTTTCTATTCTTTGCCATTGAATGCGCAGTTATTTACCGGTTTCCTGGCGTTAGGTATTACAAAGCCTGCTATTCGGCGTCTGGCGCGTCGTGGTGGTGTCAAGCGTATTTCGGGTTTGATCTATGAAGAGACCAGGGGTGTTCTCAAGATCTTTTTGGAAAATGTAAGCCCGTTTCCTAGCTCACTTCTCCCGCTCCCCCAACAATGTCCCATGAACGCTCACAACTTGTTTGTTCTCAGGTCATCCGGGATTCAGTAACATACACGGAACACGCAAAGAGGAAAACAGTCACTGCCCTCGACGTCGTGTACGCGTTGAAACGGTCAGGGCGCACGCTCTACGGTTTCGGCGCATAGTTTCATCGTTTCGGTCGGGGATTCTTCGGTGTATCACTATTTAATTGTAACAGTAGTGTCGTAATTGCAGCGTCTTTTTTCGTTTCCGCTAACTTGTGCGCGTGATATACAGCTCACCAGTACTTCTTCGGTATCGTTGCGGCAAGTACCATTTCCGCTTTTCTCCTGATGCTACCGACGGTGATTTATGCGTCGTTTCTTCGCTGTGAAACTTTTCAAGGCGGATAGGGCACGCTGCTTTCGGACGATGAGAACTCTTCCTCTCTGTTGCTCTTTCCAGTCCTCTCGTTCTCAAGACCGCGGAAATAGACTTGCTAGAAAGCGGACACGGCCATGACGGTGATTCTTCTGTGTTTTCCACACTCGCGACCCAGGTTACTCATCCCGGACACTAATCTGACGTCTCAGCCAAGGAACGCCTCACAATAGCCCCGCAATTTTTCCGCTTTATACACTTTCTGTTCATCACCGTATCGCTCTCGGATCGCTTCAAAATCCCATTGTGTTATTGAGCCAGGTGAACAACCAAAGCTGCAAGGTGATTGCAAACTTGGTTGATACAATCGCTCGGAGGGGCGTCGTTAACACCTTTCTCTCCCCTCCACCCTCCTAGTAGCTCCTCCCAACCGCGCAACCCATAAAGATGACAATCCCCCTTCCAAACGAAATGCTAGCCACGATCTTTGCAAATTTACAGCCAGATGTACTGCTCGAGGTGGTATGCGTCTCACCTCGCTTCCGTGCAGTCGCAGAACGCATTTTATATTCTACCGTAATCATTTCCGACACCGTCCCACGCTCGCTTCCAATGCCCTACAAGACTGCGACCTTTTGCGAGACCATTCTCCGATATCCACATCTTCCGGAGCTCGTCAAGAAGGTGTCTATACGATGGCATACCGAATCTGGTCCTCGGGAACATTACATGCAATATGTCGAACCCGTCCTGAGCGGACTCAACAGCGCGTTGTGCACCCTATTTAATCTCGAATCGCTGGAGCTGGCCTTTGGCCTGTCAGGAGGCACGATATCCTCCCGAGGTATCCTCAACGGCTGCAACTTCCCCGCCCTGCGTGTGTTCTCGCTCAGTGGCGTCGGCAGGGGCAATCTCCCCATAAAGTCTCATCCGAACCCGACGCCGCCGATCGAGTGGTTTCTGTCCGCTACACCCTCCATCCAACACCTCCGTCTCGCAGACTGCTACGAGGTCCTCCACCTCGCCACTTGCGATCTCCCATCGCTCGCGACCTTCCGCGGGTCGGCACCAACGGCGGCGTCGGTGCTGCCCGGGCGTCCCGTGCAGCTGCTGAGTCTGGTCGGACATGAGTTCGTGACGGAGCGCGACTTGCAGCTCATCGCGAGCACGAGTACGCGTATTAGGTGGTTGGACTTGAGTGCGATGTCGGTCACCCCGCTCCTCCTTCGGGACATCTCCCGGCATTTATTCGGCGTCGAGTGTCTCAAGGTCAAGCTCGCTCTGCGGCACACGTTGCATCACGCTCTCTCTGGCATCGTGAGTTTTTCCTATCTCACCCCCACCTCCTGACTTCCCCCCGGTGCAAACCAATAACCATGTGCTGCGTCGCTCAATTTATGTATTTTCCCCTTCTCTTTGAATTATTCTTTTTTTTCGCTGTTTTCACATTGCATTAGACTCTACTCGTCGGCCTGACATCGGTACTCGGAGCGTTTGCCGAACTGCATCAACTCGATTTGTCTCCGACCACGCTCGACGGCATAGGCTCAGGAAACGTCTCTGACGAACTGTCCTTGTGCGTCGCCTGGTCTCGAGGCTGCACAACACTACGACATATCATATTTCCTTCCAAAACCGAATGGGTGCGTGACAATAATCACTTGTGGGTGCCTCTGGCTGGACACCGTTAACGTCAGTGAGCTCTTCTCATCCTCTCAACCTTGGCATTCCTAAATGTGGACTCCTAGATCCTATGTGATTATCTTGGGTCATTTGTCATTGGGACCGATGGGGAAGTTTTTTCCCGTCTCCCCGTGTTAGGGTTCACGAGTAATTTCGGGACCGGTTTTCTATGAGGCGTTTTGTTCTCATGGTAGGCGTAAATACCCCCCGTTCTCATTGTCACTGCAAACATAGCGATGACGATCGAGCTACATGGAGCATAACATCTCTTCCGATGCATCGCGGACTACTACATAGTCTATTAGTATATCATTTCGTTCTCATGCGGCAACCCATGACACATTATACGAGGAAAGTACACTGAGAAAATAAGTACAATGGTCCATAGAGACCTGCTCCGATAAATATGCCGACGTAAACCGACGTTTGCTCTCTGAAATGGGTGGTAGTTTCGATACAGTTGCGTGTCGCAACACAAAACAGGGGTATCTTCCGACAACATAACCAAGGGTCTCGCCTCAAGATGCACCCAAGCCCACTACTCATCGCCTTCGTCGACGAAGATATCTGTATAATGGTCCAGAATTGTTTCAATGGCCTGTGTGGGAGATGACGTCAACCACTGTAATATGAGAGAAAAGTTTTATTGGAAGATACAAACCTTATTTTGCAGGCCTGCATCTGCCATGCCATTCATGTGTCCGTTTGCACCCGGCTGGCCTGGACTGAACAGTGTGGGCCCGAATACAATTGCGATGTTTTGCACAGTCATAGAATTCTCAGCTTCATGTTCGACGATTCTAATGTGGGGGAAGATATATCATTTCTCTCTCAGCTCTCAAAGAAATTAATGCTGACTTGTGAAGATGACCCATAAAGTATTTCAGCGTGGCATAGTTCGGGTCCGGCAGATCATTTACCCGTTCATGCAGTCGTATATGCCGTAGTCGTTCGTTGTCATTACCTGCAGAACTCATCAGAACAATGAGGTCAGAGCACGACACAAGAACTTACGAGTGGCATCGAGGAAGCTATCATATAGTTGATGCGTCAACAGTGGATTGGGCAATTCGCGAAGCCATTGCTTAAGAACACTGGTCACGATACTGATATCTGATGACCACTCTTCCGCATCCAAGTTTACCGAATCCAGGTCTGGGAGATATGGCGGGTTAGCTTCGGTTCCTATAGTCAAACAGCCATACACAACTAACCTTTGTCTAATCGCTCCTTCAACTTTGCGACCTTAGTTACCGTACCCCCAACCCGGTATATGCCTTGGTAATCAAGACCATACTTCTCTATAGCTTCGCAACATTTCACCATGATGAGCGGTACGTCGACATCGTCCCGAGCCATTTGCTCTGCAAGATCGACACCGAAAGTTGGTCGACCCTTATCAGGGATTTGCGAATTCGTGGTGTTAGGTGAACCCGCAGCATGATGCACGGCAGCTATAGGTGGCAGCTATATAGTCATTCTGTTAGAGACCCGTGAGACCACGAAGAGGGGAACTTACAAAGCCGTCTTCTTTTGGACCCTCTCGTCGAGGTCCGCGTGTATGGGTGCCTCCATGTGCAAATGCGTAATTGTGCATATACACCTTGAAATCCGCGCGGTTGTCGATAGATTCGATGATAGACTTCACACCAGGTTCTAGCCAATTAAAAAGCGTCGGAGATACGTAGAGAACGCTTCATACTCCTGAAACTCACTGTCGTCTACTGGAGCAAGCGTGCAACCTTCATCAAGCACTGTCGCCTCAAATAGCATGGCAAACCGATTGAGGTGATACTGCGTGCCCAAATCAAGATTTCCAGCGACGTCACGGAGGACCTAGAGGGCAAAGGGTTTAATAATAGCCAGCCGACAGTACGGATAGCAGCTTACGCGTAAGATGCGAGGAAGCTGGAAATTAAAATATTCCTGGCGGATGGCTTGAGTATCTGTCACATTCTTACGATATGCGTCAGAAGCCGCAGACATTCGGGCTCTTATATCGTCTGCCTGTCTCTGAATCTAGTGCACGAGTGAGCTCACAGGAAAGAAGGGGAGCAACTGCACCAACATTACCGGGGTTCTTTCCTTTCAAAAGCAAGCCGCCCTTTGCGACTGCCTTTCCAATAACCCGTTTACCACTGACACCTCCGGGTGACCGCCCTTGAACGCCAGTATCCCGTACCGATTCTCCTTCTTTCTGAATCAATACTCGCTCCAGCTCTTCAGCAGTAACTTCGACCCGGCTCTTGCTCTTCTCTGTTGTTGCTTCGGCATCTTGCAGAGCGCGCTCATACCGCTGCGCAAGGTCCTTGGTCTATGTAAACTTTCTCAGTATTGGTAATACATACGTCAGCAGATCCACAAACCGTACATTTTTCCTCTCTTGGTCACCTTCATTTGCTACTTTGGCCAACTCCTGACTCATCTCTGTCAGACTGGTAGCAAAGCGTACTCTATTCTCTGCAACAGACTCGTGCATCTTCATAAGTCCCGACCACGCGTTTACGAAGCTCCTAAGACCAAATTGAATACTAACCGACTATTACAGGAAGCAGGTACATACCCGGCTCTACCACCATTTCCTGCGTACGCGTTGGCTGTACTGCGTGCTAATTTCTGTAGGTTTCTACCATATTCTTCTTCCAACGCTGCCCTCTTCTTTAGGAAGCCGGATACTTCCTGTACATAGTTGGGACCGAACACAGATAAACAGTATATCGGATAAGTTGTTCTCAAAACGGGCAAATAAGGCACTACTGACTCTGCAAGAAATCATGCTCTGCTTTATTCGATCCAGTAGTAGTGGTACACCGCACTGCATCGTTTGAAATTATGACGTTGATACTTGTACAGTCGCGGGTGACTCACATCTAAATCGCACAGAGCCCTCAGAACATTCTCCTCAAAACTAGTCTCCAAAATCCCATCATCGTCAGGAGGCTGAACTGAAATAGGCGTTGCAGCCGGAAGAGTGCTATCCCGCCACTTCAAATTGGTTTGTCTTCGAGGTGATTCCGCGCTAGACCGCGGAGGAGAGGCTGACCTTGTCGGGGTGGGCGGAACTTGCGGATGGACATCAAGTGAATCGCGAGTGAGATACGGCTGGGCGGGCGTATTAGAATAGGTGTGGTGGGGCGAGTATGATGGCCGTTCATTGTCGGTGTGTTCCCAAGCCGATGGAGGATGTCCCTCCTCGCTCATTATGGCCGTCGTCGTTCCGGACGTCGAGGTCGTGGTGAGAGTTAAAGCTAAAGCTCGAGAGCTGTGAGCTGCGACGGCGAGGATTGCAGTATCCGCTACATTTGCTTACGTAAGCAGCCCTCGACCGTCCAGAGAGGTCGAGAGTTCCGTCCCGTAAGCCGCCATCTTCCTTTTTATCTCTCCGGCGGACGGCGACATGGCATCTCAGTCACTATGTCGCGATGAACGACCGTCTCCCTATCAGAACAAGAGTCCGAAGGTAACTTATGTTTACCTGTGGTCTTGTTTCATTGACGGTAGTAAGCGGTAGTATGACACGTTAACACGATCACGGTGAGTTCTCAACATTCAATCTGGGTTGTCTTGTCCATCTGTTCTAACACATCATGATTTGGGATATAAAGTCTGCATGGACAGTTGCTTCGTCAAGCTTCATGTATCCTTTCAAGCACTATCTGCGTCAAGTAATTCACCTATATATGCTACAACTTGAATTGTGTACAAATATACGGGTTTGACTCCTGGAGTGTCGGGCTTCGGCTGGCATTGCAACTCTGTCACATCGTCACGCTGCGGACACAATGGCGCATAACCCTTAACATCTCACGCAAACCAAGCTCTGACTTTGCTCGAAGAGGACGTTCTGGAGCGTGGCTCCCAACGTACGGTGATTTAGTTCCGCCGGTTCATTCGAGTACTGATAGTTGCACATGGTATAGTAAGGTGTCTCGCTTCGAAATTCGGCATGTTCATAATGTCTCGGAATCCGCACGGATGCTATCCAATTGCGCCGACCTTTTCAGAACGTTGGCACATACAAGACTACCATCAAGACATAATATAGGTGGATCTCTTCTACCTACATCACTGCTCGCTTATATATCTAATGTACTCGAGGCATCTCCTAGAAATGAATCCGCTGGCTGTCCGGACTGAAGTCTTCCTCTAAGGCTGTGCCAGCCAAAAGCTGGCTGGACCTATTTGCCTGACTAAATCTGTGCAACGGCTAGCAGTTGTCATGAAACATAGGGTAAGTCCTTTTCAATACCGTGCGCAGGGCATCGATGTATTCAAGTCACTCGAGACTTGTTCTTTGTCATATTGAGGCAAGCGACGTGATTAGTGGTGCAATTGGGCACAAGGACGGCGAAAGTTCCCCTACACATCCATCCCTGAAATGGCCTTGCATCCGCCTGGAGAAAGGCATATAAAAGGGCAATGAACTCACCGTCAAACTCATCAACGTCTTCACTACTTTCTCCAATCTCCAACTTACTTGCCATCGCTCACTGTTCAGAATGCTCACATTCATTCCTCTCGTTACCCTCGCTGCAGCCTTCGGCTTTGCTTCTGCCAGCCCTATCGCTGCTCGCCAAGAATCTGCACGCTTCGGAGCTATCACCGTACAACCCTCTACTGTTAAGCTCGGCGAGGCAAGTGATTTCTCTCGGTCAGCCTGCAGCATGAGCTGACAGGTTCCCTCTTTATAGCAATTCACCGTCACCTATGACTCGACTAAAGCTCAGGCTCAGCCCCAGTACTTGGACGTCTACATCCAAGGCACATTGGGAGGTACCTTCGTCCAGCCAGAGTTCCTGCTCAAGCGCACGGATTACTCCAGCGACTCGAAGACTCTTACCTTCCAGACCACCGTGCGTTCTCTCATAAACGCATCCCGCAGGATTACTGACAATTTTGTGACAGCTGCCCGCCATGGATACCGACGCTGACCAGGGCTACAGCGACGCAGGTTCTTACCTCATATGGGCTGACATCACTTATCCTTCGGCCGCGGGGTCCCTCGAAGTCGGCGGAGTGTCTACTCCCATCACGGTCGACCTTAGCTAGGCGGTTGATTTCTCTTAGAGCCTGTTATAGGACGATGGCATCACATTTCCAGGTTTCGGTACTAGGTTGATATGGTTTAACTTACGGTACATTCTACATAATGTTGAAACACGGTCCCTCCTTCAGTTAGGACGATCCTGAGTGAACATCATGGAGTAACCAATGGCTAAATTCTACGGCCACGTCAAGGCGAAGGTCTCTTCGAAATAAACTAAACCCAATTTATGTGCTAAGTCTGTTCATGGCGTCGAGATAGTTATCGTCAGGCTGCTACTATTCTCAACCGAGCACCATCAGAACAGATCAAGCCGCTAACTCGTGTTCATAGTATTAACATCAGCACAAAATGACATCCTGTAAACCGCTGCCAGTAGCATAGTCCATCTTTAATCTACCTGAGGAAAATATAATGATCATAAAAACAAAGTGAACAACAGTCAAACAGCAAGCGCACTTTCAGAGGCGTTTGGATATCTCCGTTGCATCTGGGCCCAGTCCCTGTATAAAAATAAAGTGAAATAGCAATCAAACAGCAAGCGCACTCTCAGAGGCGTTTGAATATCTCCGTTGCATCCGAGTCCAGTCTCCTGTCCGAAGGTAGTGCCCCCTCTCACTATCAGCACTCTTTTCATCTCCAACTACAATGTAGGAAGGGATGAACCGTCCTGGCCAGAATGGCACGTATACCGCTATGGCGCAAAATAACGGAAGGGCGTCCAAGAGGAAGAAATACGATTCCGTGGTGGTGAGGGTACCTGCAAAGCCTTCTGTGAGTTCGATGACACGGTAGAATGAACGGACCTATGGTTTGTATTAGGTTAGCTGCCAGTGTCACAGTCCACGTATAGTAAGAAGCACGCACGAGGATCCCAATACAGCTTAAGAATAAAACAAAGGCTAAGGTACGCCAGTCGTTCCACCGGCCATTACCCTCGTCCTTGAGCCAGGCGGCCCTCTCGTGCTCGTGTACGAGGAACAAGAAACGGAGGTAGATTACCGAGAAGATGAAGAAAGATATGAGCTGAATAATCAGTCCGGCGAGGAAAATCTAGACAGAAAATGTTCATGAGTCACTAATCGATGATGTGAACAAAACTTACATTGCTCCCTAAATCGCCCTGAGACTTTTTACTGCCAGCCGAGGCTACTATGCCGCCACCTCCAGCCTGTGAAGTCAAAACATAAAGAAAGAAACATCGTCGAGGTGAGAGGGACGCACCTGGATCAAGAATGTAGTCACGTCGAATATCACGAAGATCACGATAATGCGTCTCGCTGGTATGAGCAGATGTTGCGTCGATTTCAACAGCGTAGCCAGGCGTCCAAGAAGGATATATTCGGAGGCGATAAAGCCGCACGGTGCCAGTGTAACGAGGAGGTACTCTATACTGTATAGTAAAATACTGTCCGGATTGCTGTGCAAGCCAAACCGTAGGGCTAGGCCGACAGTATAGACTGTAAGGGAACTGCTAGTTGAGGACACAGATGTGGAGGCGGTGTTTTGGAGGCGGTGTTTTGAGAAGACGTACCGTACGCAGCAATGACTAGGGCCAACATAAACTTTCCACCTTTCCTCGACAGGTTCCATGTGTGCGCCAAGGCAACTGATATATACAGAACTATAACAGTAATGAGCCAGTGAGCAGGCGGCTAGACAAACAATGCGACAGTAACTTACCAACGGCTACGGCTGTATAAGAATTGGTAGGGATATAGTGTAGGGGATTTTTAGGGTCATTCTTGGGACCTTTAGAACTCATGGCTTGGGTCCGATTTTGAGGTAATACAAAAACTTGGTGCCTGAGAACGCAGGAGACTTGGGAAAAATGTAATGTAGAGAAAACAGGAAGCTGGAAAGAGTTATGAGGACGTACCGCATTTTTAGAGACTACTTATGCCGATTTTTCCTGGAACGAACTTCCGGCCGTACTATGCAGACTGCCTTTGTGTGTGCCTGCGCAGGACGGCCGGAATGCTTGTTCCAGGGAGCGCTTACTTGGAGTCAGCATTGCTGACTCAAACAATTCCAAGATCTTTTAGTCGATCAATTTAAGTTGACATTTCGTTGAATGATTGACCACATTTGAGTGAGTAGCGTTGCCTTCAAGTCGCTTTAGCGGCACGATGAAGGACACTTCGATATGGCTTGCGTCGCTGAATAGGAGACTGCGGATAGGTGTAAGTTAGCAAAACCCTTGACTTCAAACTCCTCGAGGTTGTCGTACCTGCGGTCTGATGCATCAGTCTTGAAAATCTTCTTGAATAGTTAGTTTTTGGGACATCAGCTATGTGGCACAGCAGGACGTCGAGCTCTCACAAACCATATCAACTGCAATTGATTACATTATAAGCAATAGATTACTGTGATGAGGATCTTACCACCAACATCGAGTCCGTTGCCCCAAGGTTAATCGCGAGGTGCAATGTCGGTGCCCAACTAAAGTTCGATGCCGATGAGCTATTTGTGGAACCTGGGAGATCATCTGCAAGGAACAGCCGAATACTACTGGTAGTAGTATTTGGCTACCGCAGAAACCGGACGACCAAGTAAGCAACACGCGATAGCACCGTTGGCTGCCTGCCAGCGTGTCTTTTTCAAGTTTTTTCAAGACTCATGTATATCACAGGAAGAGACTTACTACGACAGGAGAAATCAACGAGAGGTGACTCGACTGTCACACGATCGAGGACTGATCGGATAGCTGCCTAAGGTGGTGATAGCGGCTCTCAGGGATAGTGGCCCGCCCGCCGCCCGCCTCCAGCCGTTACAATGATATCCCCATCTAAGTACGACGCTGAGGGCGATAACAGTTGCGTGCGACTGCGCGGTAACCAGTTTAGACCGGTCGACTCGCTGCGTACATCTGCCGCACATCACCATTCAGTGAAGTTGTTCCTGAGCAGGATGCAGAACAATGAGTGTTGCAATTTGTCCTGTGTCGATAACCAAGTCCCTTATGGTATCCATATGTCAGTGAGCGGGGAAGGGCCTACAACAGGTACTAGATGAAGAGCTCACTCTCATGCAGATCACGTGCCAGTGAACCAGTGCGGTCTATATATGTACACTCTGCCGAACCGGCATATCAAAAGCAGATCTGTCAGGCCTGCCGGGCCTGCCGGGCTGTGCCCAACTTTCCATACAGAATCGCACGGGACGGACCGGGAAGGTACTCATGGTTGAGAACTTTCGCGGAGATAAAATTATCCCGATGTGAATCTGATGTTTTATCCACAACCAACACAACAAGCATCTTGGAGGCGGGCGGCTTCACGCAGTTACTGGTACCACAGGCTCGTGTGACTCGAGATGCTTGTTCTAAGCGGCGCGTTCAGGGTTTAGAGGTTTCGGGGTTTGGCGCAGTGGGTGGCTGACCATTCATCAGATCAGAGTTTAGACTGCCCTGCGAGTTAATCCGGGCGCTGAACGTTAAAGTTCGTAAGTACTTTGAACATCCTATGCTAGCGCAGAAATACAAAGAGTAGAAATCTCACAGAAATTCATGCAGCGATATGGATATCTCAGCCTCTAGTATCGTGGGCATGTCCCTCTGGTGAGCCAATGTCTGATATTCCTTCGCTGTGACATAATCCAACTTGCCCCATGCTATAGAGTTCAACCCAATACAATGTATCAATAGAGGAGTACCCTACCAGTCGCAGGCACCATCTAACCATCTTCAATCTTACTGTCCACTTATGCACTTCCACATGGATCAGGAGGTCGGCCGTCCTTCGGAACTGAAAACTTTCTCATGCGTAGAAGGTAATATATAAACTTACAGGTGCTATCTGCTTTCTGCAGCGCCCTTCCTCCCAGACGGACGCCACCAATCGTCCCACTTCCAGCCGCTCACCTCTCTCCATTTACCCGCGCCCTTGTAAATTTCCGCGAGTAAACAATGACTTTCCTATCAATGTTCAGAAGAGACGACCCAACCAATTGTGGCAATGGGGGCGGTGATTCAACGACTTTCGGCCTTCGCATTGCGTCCGTCTTCATTATTCTAATTGGCTCGATGTTTGGCGCTTCGTTCCCCGTGCTAGCAAGGAGGTCCAAATGGCTAAGCCCCCATGTCCCCCAGGGAGTCTTTGATTTCGCCAAATACTTTGGTAGTGGCGTTATCGTGAGCCTTCCTAACTTAAGGAATATATATTTCGATGGATACATTAATATTGGTCACTTGACAGATCGCTACTGCCTTTATTCATCTCTTGAGCCCTGCCCTCGACGAACTGGGATCGCCGTGCCTGGCATCAGGTTGGGCCGTATATGTACGTCGCTCTGTCCCATCGTAACGATATGGCTATACCGATCGGTCGATCTAACCGTATGTTCAGCCATATGCACTTGCTATTGCTTTGTTGAGCATCTTTATGATCTTCATCATCGAGATCATAGCCTTCCGCTGGGGAACCGCCAAGCTTGCCTCCATCGGACTCTCTCACGACGCTCACGGGCACGGTGTTGGTGGAATGGCATCCCACGGTCCAGAAAACTCCAGTCAGGCAGAAGGCCACACCGTTCTCAACAATGGCAACGATGGGTCGAGCTCCGACGAAGAAAAGAATCCAAGAGTCTCTGTGAGCGACGACTCTGAGATTGAGGGCGGAGTCATCGACAGCGCTGCTACGCAAGTTATCGGTGTCGCCATCCTGGAGTTTGGTGTCCTTCTTCACAGGTATGTATGACGTTCGTGAGCATTGCCATCTTACTTATATTGGCCGGCATTCATCAAGTGTTTTGATTGGCCTTACATTGGCTGTCACGAACGAGTTCAAAGTACTCTTTGTCGTCATTATCTTCCATCGTGAGTGCCTCTGTGTTTGTTCTTCACTTTATATGGAATCTCACCGTGCTACAGAAACTTTCGAAGGTCTTGGTGTTGGCTCCCGTTTGGCACAGATGAAACTCCCTCCGAAGTATAACTATGTCCCTGTACTCGGAGCGATGCTATACGGTATCACTACGCCAATCGGTTCGTACACGTCCTCACAGTGCCAATAATAACTGACTATATACTCATCGGAACGTTGTTAGGCATTGCCGTCGGTCTTGGGGTACGAAGCACGTACAATCCCGACAGCACCACTGCAAGCATAGTCAGCGGTATCCTTGATGCTTTCAGTGCAGGCATTCTTATTTACACCGGTCTTGTCGAGGTGAGGCCCGACTTTACGTCTGCTGACATCAGTTCAATTTGCTCACTTCATCTCTTGCCAGCTCCTTGCTCATGAATTCTTGTTCAACCGCGATATGATCAACAGCTCCAACTGGAAGCTTACATACGCGATTTGTTGTATGTTGAGTGGATGCGGTATCATGGCTCTCTTGGGTCGCTGGGCATGAATTAGACTGATATGCGGACCCCAGCCCTCGATAGTATTTTCATCTCGCATCCTCGCATCCCTTGTACGACCATTTATGTCTATTCTTACGCCGTGGATAATGTAGACCCGTTGTAACCACCCGCGCCCAACAGTGACCGACTCCCTCAGCGCCATAACCGAACAAACGCCTTGTGGTGGATTGGCGGAGATTGGCGGTGACTGGTAGGGTACTCTGTCACACTGTGCCTGTATTCTTGGCGTGACAATGTGTGACGCCAGGTGACGCCGAGATGATTGCTGATTGCCACGTGGAATCTGACAGTCGTCATTGGTTGAATGGGTTCGAACTTCCTAAACGAGTGCCCTCGAGTACCTCCCCAGTCACCTCGCTTCAGGCATTCTTTCAAGCGTAATTTTCACTAGTTCTCTCTCTTTGTCTCCACCCTCGTCTCTTGTCGTTTGCTCCTTACTCTCATTCCCACCTTCCACACATAGCGTCGCTGTTGTGGACGGACTCGCCGACGACAACTCTCCAGTTCGCAGCCCGGACGCTAAATAATAGCTCGAACAATGGGGCGTAGGTACCAGCTCGCGAGGAGGGACGATGGCGGGGTGGATTGCGGTAGCGGAGGAGGCGACGACTCTGACTTCCACCTCAGGGTAGCGTCGATATTCATCATCCTCGCTGGGTCGATGGCTGGCGCATTATTCCCTGTGCTCTCGAGGCGGACAGTATGGCTCAGCACTCGCGTCCCAAAGAGCGTGTTCGACTTTGCAAAGTACTTTGGTAGCGGTGTTATCGTATGCTATTTCCCCCCCTTCACTCCTTCAAACTTACTCATCGCTCTGACTATATGCTATAGATTGCTACAGCATTTATCCACCTCCTCGACCCTGCCATCGACGAGCTCAACTCACCGTGCCTTGCGCCTGGCTGGAGCGAATACGTACGTGTTTTCGCCATTCTCCATTATCATGCTCCATGTCAGGCTTTTTTCGCGAGCTCGGTTTCGTTGATTGTTGCGTACGATTTGATCCTTTTTGTGGCCGTCTCCTACGCGAGCTGTCACGGTGGCGCCAATGCGCGGGCACTAGTAGGGGCTAAAAGTCTGAAATGCTTTGACGTGCCGATCTGTGGCTCCGCTAAGTTATCTATACCGCTTGGGTATCTTTCATTCCTCATCCCGCGGCACAGCCCCCGACTCTAGCATTATGTCAAAGCATACAATCTCGCCTTGACTATGGTCCCGATGAGCTGATATCTATGCATCTTCAACAGCCCTATGCCCTCGCTATTGCACTTTTCAGCATATTCACGATATTCATCGTGGAGATAATCGCTTTCCGCTGGGGTAGCGCCAAACTTGCAAGATTGGGCATCACACACGATCCGCATGGACATGGAGCATCTCACGATTCGCACAAGAATGGTCTCAGCGCACTTCCCGCGCATGGACCCGGTCTTGGTGGAGAAGTTGACCGTACACCGACTTCGTCTCAGCAAGAGATCGTAGAGAAAGAAAAAGATCTGGAAGCTAACCAACAGTCTGGTGCCCACGGTCACGGGGAGAAGCACCACCAGCATGGCCATGGACACGAGGGTGCATTTGTGGACTCTGCTGGCACGCAAATAATTGGAATCGCTATTTTGGAGTTTGGTGTGCTGTTGCACAGGTACTCTTCTTCTTATGTTTCCTCGCCCTATCTTCGTCCGCTTATCTGACGGATACTCTAGCATCCTCGTTGGCTTGACTCTTGCTGTAACTGAGGGATTCAAGGTCCTCTTTGTCGTAATCGTTTTCCATCGTAAGTTCCAAATTTAACGGTGGATCTTTTGCTCCTGCTGAGGAGATTGTATAGAAACCTTTGAAGGCCTCGGAGTCGGCTCTAGACTGGCATATATGGAGCTTCCGCGTCGATATAACCATATTCCGATGCTTGGGGCATTATTGTATGGTATAACCACGCCAATTGGTAAGCGAATGTTCATCATTTAATATTCTTTGAGCCTGAGGTATCATTCTCAGGTATCGCAGTGGGACTAGGAATACGCTCTACTTACAACCCCGGAAGTACAACTGCAAGCATTGTCAGCGGTGTTCTCGATGCATTCAGCGCAGGTATCCTTATCTACACGGGCCTTGTCGAGGTAAGATATCCATAAACGAAGCTGTAACGACCGTCCAGACTGACACATTCTCTCTCTACAGTTGCTGGCTCACGAGTTCCTCTTCAGCAAAGAAATGATGGAAGGATCCAACACCAAGTTGGCCTATGCCATTGGGTGTATGCTGTGCGGCTGTGGACTTATGGCGCTGTTGGGTAAATGGGCATGATGACCGGGAGGAGCCAGGACCGCATCACATTTCCTCCATGACGCCCAAACAGCTACTTGCACTTCGCGCTTGCATACCGCATACCGTTTCTTTGACTCGGACTAGGCCGCATTTCCATCGTCTGTAGATTGGCAGGCCGACTAGCTTGTCCGTGCCGGTCTTGTCAGGTTAGACAGACTGTTACGGAGAACTTGCAGAGCGGCAAACATTTCTTGGAACACGGACAAACAGATACAATTCGTAGTCATCTCGTACCTAGGCTCCAGTTCAGGTTTCGGTGATACCCAGCAGACCCGAACGAAACGACAGGCTGACCGCAAGCTGCCGCGGGGCCTGTCGCGAAGGATAATCCGCATACCAGATAACTCAACTAGTATATCATTCGTCATTCAAGATGCCAAAGGGCTCCAATTCATCCCGTCATTCCAGCAGCGTATTTGGACTAAAGTTTTGGACTCATGACGATCGCTTTCGCATTACCATTCGCTTTCATGTTGTAGCATTGTCCATATTATAACCGGTAGTTGCATGTATCTTATAGGCTACGGATAAAAACAGTTTGTAGCAGTATGATGATCCTCTAGCTTGGGCGTTTTCGTGTTTTGACGCAATTGTGACGTGTGTCGACATTTTCGCAAATACAAGGTCAAGTACACAAAGAGTAAAGAAACGGAATACAAGATAATAAACCCCGGACAGCGTATTTTTCTGAGGCTGCAGCAAAGCAGATCTTTATGGCAAGAAACCCCCGCCATGCCTGATTTCTGCTTGCTTCGATGACTGTAATCGTCCACGCTGCCCCGCCGCTGCCCCACTGTAGCCTGAGGTGAAGACTGGAAGCCGGTGAAAGAGTCTCGTACACCAGTGGTTGGAGACATACCCCGGGCCGCATTTATCTAGGCTCCTCCGCCGGTTTGCTGATTTGTCATGAACGGCAGGAGTTTGGCTGTTCATGGCAAATCAACAGACCGACGTTCAAGGTAAACGGGAATGCGTTCCTCTTTCATCCCATTTATACCATTTGACTGGCTCTGGACAATACAAAACACTGATGTCAGCGATAGACAAGTGGCAGGCCACTAGTAAATCCGCTCACTAATGTAGTCATCTACCCAATGGATAGACTCTATTTTAACGTGTAGAGAAAGTATGCTGCTCAGCAAGTCCGCAATATAGATTGGGCCTGCGCAGAGGGCAAGCTCTTCAAGTCGTGGAGAATGGGATTGCACCGATAGTAGGAGTGTTCCGAGACTGTTGCCCCTGGTCAAGGTTGTACGTATGTGCTTCAGTTGCCGACCTGGGAGGCACCTTCGAACGAATACGAAGGGAGCGCTAAGCGCTTTAAGATGTGTCAGAACGTCGCGAGGTAAAGGGTCCTCTACCTCTAGTGGAGGTGCCCCGACGCACTCCTCAATGCAGAGGTCCTCTATGGCAGGGCACCTGGACAGTGCAATGATAAAGCATGGAAATCGAGTCGAATGAGCAGGGAGCCGCGTAAGTGATTCATGAGCGGGCCGGTAGCGATTGCAGGGAGCACAAGCTCTTCAGGTTCTTCCGGTTTCACCTGTTTCCGAGAGTCGTACGATAGGTGCACCAGTGCGTCAGACCTAAGGAGGGGGATCCACCATCCGAACGTTCCGCTCATTTCTCCGTGCAAAGATAAATGTTTCATCTTGAACCGTGAGAGTCTCAGATCTCCTGGAGCGGAGCATGTATCCAGATGCATTCCGATGAGATAGGGCAGCTGAAGTAGCTGTTCGAAATGAACCTCCGCAAGGGTCACTCCTTCTGCAAAGAACGCCTTGATGTTCGGGAGATGTTGAAGAACGTGGAAAAGACTATCAACGACCTTCTCCTCCTCCACGAGTTCATGCATCTCGGGATCGATCTCCTGGCCAGTACCGCAGCGTATGACCAATGACTTCACCGCTGGAGCGATACGTTGGGACATCGCAACCGATAGTCTTCGTTTTAGCCGTTTATAATAATAAGAATGTTGGCAACGGAAAGCCTGAGGTGTCCCGTTCTTCTTGGCGAGAAGGAGAGTGACTGATATTTCAGCAAATAGGATGGGCTGCGCTATCCACCTTAGGAACTTGCTGACGGTGGTCAGCGTAGCGATGTCTGCCCGTGTGAGATGGGCCGACTCTATAATGTGCGGCCATAGTTCGAGTGGAATACATTCCAAGTCAAGCGACGATTGGGTACAGGTGCCTTGTCTTTGAATGGATTTCCTTCGGTCCATGACAAAAGGACGAGACTGCACGAATTGAGCTGTTTTACATGATGATCCTCTGTTAGCACACCATTCTTTGCGAGCTATAGATTGGCACCTACGTTCAATCGATCTTGAATGTCGTTGCCAAAACGACTGAAAGTGACAGTGTCACACTATGTTACAAGCTGTTACATCTTGCTTACAGATCATCACGAGCACTGTCACACATCGTATATCACATCCCAAGAGATACCAACAAAAACAAAATAAACAAGATACATCACGAGTATAATACGTACTAGCTGTTGTTACAATAATAACACCAAAGAAAATCCTCCAATCCAACCAGACAACAGTGGAAAGCTTACTCTTCGTCAACGGATTCCTGCCAGCCCCTCGCCCGCTCAACCGCGCGTTGCCAGCCCTTCCACGCCTTCTCCCTCTGTTCATCAGACATCTGCGGGGTGAACCGGTTGTCACCAGCGGTGTTAACGTCAGCCAAAGTTTCAGGCTTGGCAATGTTCCAGTTGAAGAGACCGATGGCTGAACCTGCAAGAAGCGCAGAGCCGAGAGCTGTCGATCTGTAAGATAACCACTGTAGGTAAGAAAGTGTAGAAGGTGTGTAGGTAAATGGAGATGCACGTACTCTCGCATTTCGGGGCGGATAACTGTGAAGCCGCCCAAGTCGGCGAGAATGGACATGACCATATCACCGTTGGTCATGCCTCCATCGACCTTCAAGTGCTTCAGGTCTACTTTGGAATCAAGCTTCATGCTCTCGAGCACCGCGCGTGTCATGAAAGCATTGGCTTCCAAGGTCGCGCGGGCAATATGAGCGGGAGTTGTGTATGACGACAAGCCTGGTGCGACAGGTCAGTCAATAGTTTAAGTAGTACTGGCGTTGGGCAGGCGTACCAATAAGCAGGCCAGAAGCGCTCGGGTCCCAGTAAGGCGCAAGCAAACCGCCTAAAGCAGTCACGAAGTATACGCCTCCCGTATTTGGGACCTTCGCAGCGAGAGTGTTAACGTCTGCGGCAGTAGCGACCATGTACATGGAATCCCGGAGCCTGAAATAATGGTGAGATTGAGAAAAAGAGGATAAAAAACAGAGTGAAAGTACCATTTGATTGCGCTTCCCGCAACACCGACTAAGAAGTCATCAACAAACAGCATCTGTTAAAGATCATGGAAATACGCACTGCTGCCTTCCAATGCATACACTGGCTTTCCATTCGGACCGTCTTGGTAGGCAACCTGAACTCTTCTCAGTAAACAACGATAAAATGGGATAGAAGAGCACGTACGGTACTCAACAGACCATGTTGGCTCTGCACAATATCACCACCCGTGCAGAACAGTAGGAAAGCGCCAGTGCCATAAGTGCACTTGGCCTCTCCCTGGTTTAGGCACTTGTTTCCGATTAGAGCAGCCTGCTGGTCTCCTGCCAAACCCGCGATCTTCACTCCTTTGAGAGAACCATATGCAATGTCACCGTAAACTTCCGACGACGAGACGATCTTTGGAAGGACGGAGGGTTTGATGCCGAAGAACTTGAGCAAGGCCGGGTCCCATTGCAGTTTCGACAGGTTCATGAGCAGAGTACGAGACGCGTTCGTGACGTCGCTGACGTGAATGCCGCCGTTGACGCCTCCCGTGAGACACTTGATAGTAAGGTTAGATAGATAATGCGGGGGACATGCTTTTCAACTCACATAGACGATCCAAGACTCTACGGTGCCAAAAAGCAGGTCGTCTTCATCGTGTGCCTTACGAACCGTTTCCCAGTGGTCAAGCATCCAACGGAGTTTGATTGCTGAGAAGTATGTAGAGAGGGGAAGTCCAGTGCTACCGAGCAAGTCAGCGCTATGATAATCATAAGTAACATGAAAGACGGGTCACTCACAGCTTCTTTAAAGCCTGTACACCCTCCTCACCGCGCTTCACTTCGCCTTCAAACTCGAGACCGACACTGTTTAATTGATTCGTAAAGTGCGTCACGTTATTGCGAGTCCGGCTATCGTCCCAAACAATTGCACGGGACACTGGCTTGCCTGTCTTGCGGCTCCATGCGACTGTCGTTTCGCGCTGATTGGTGATGCCTGGAATGAAGAAGAAAAAGTTTTAAGTCAATGTCGTCTCACAAGTGTAATGTAGTGGCAACACACATACCAATAGCCTTGACGCTCTCCTTGGTCCAACCCAGCTTCTCAAGCTCTACACAAGCTTCCTCAATACAAGAGTTGCATGTCTCCATGATTTCCTCAGCATCGTGCTCGTGCCAACTGCAGAAGTTATATCAGCATTTGCCATACCACGACGACAAACATGGGGGGATGCTTACCTTGGCTGCGGATAATATTGCGGAAATTCTATCTGATGCTGAGCGACGACATTCGCATAACGGTCAAATATCATGAACCGTGTCGAGCTGAGGGGCTGTTAGCTATGCTCGAAGGGCGAGAGAGGGGTCACATACGTGGTACCGCAATCGAGCGAGCCAACGAATTCACCGTGTCTTAACATGGCTGGTGTGGTTGCTGATTCCTTGGTGGGGCTCTTTAAAATGGCGGAGGGTGCAGTCTTAGAGTCAGTCTTAGACTGTGTCCTACTGTGACCGCTCGTCGCTCTTTTTAACCAGGTGGAAAAGCCAGACATTGCGGGGGATCTGGCTAAACGGTGGGTTGTCAGACAGGGGCCAAGGGTGCACCTTGTGACTGATATAGCGCGGAGAGGAGGGCGTATACGACATTTCCACCCGCATGTGAGGAAGAGGATCATAAGACCGTCTTCGCAGAGTCTATCATTCTCCGCATTCGAGTCCTATGACTCGGTCCGATCACGGTCCGGGCGGTAAAACCACTCAGCGCTCACTTGTGACCGCACCCGCGATCAGGCCCATCACTGACAAAACGCAATAATTCAGGAGCCATGGCAGTGCGTATCTAAACGCCTCATGAAGAAACACTGCTATTGGTGCGAGTTTGACGATAAATCTCACCAGCTGACTGGCCCCGAGCGCAGGGTTCCCACAAGCTGAGTTTGAGTGCACGGACAGCCGCTCATTACATTTTGACTATTAGGTATATCATAAGGAAGTCTGTATCACAGCATCCGGCATCTTTACTGACCTTCGCCCCAAGTCATTTAGACACAAACAAGGTCTTCGAGGAAGCCTGGTTATAGTCGAATTAGAGTGTCGCCGAACTATCTAGATCGGTATACAATACATACCCCAGAGCCCGTGAGCCCCTTTCTCCGCATACGGGGAAAACCAGGAACACGCCACGAAGGAGGTCCAGAAGCACAAGTGCCGGTACAGGCCCTTCCGCTTCTACGCGATCCCAAACTTGCTGCGCTCCCACGACGACCAGCTGAATATTGGCAACGGGTGGGCCTCGGTGTTGAACACCCATTTGTCCAAGGGCACAAGGTCCTCTTCGTGAAACAGCAGGTACAGATACTTCAAGCTAAATACCCCCTGTCAGTCAACGTTCGTGTCCGAGTTATCGAGAGCTTACGTTTCAGCTAGGAAGAAACTGGTTGGCCCGGCCGACGTAATTGCAAATCATTGTAAATGGAAAGGCAATCGATCGGTATGTGACTATAGATCGTACCTTGGCATTTCGTCCTTCCTTGGTGCACCTAGTCTCTCGACGCTAGTGATAGACGAGTAACCTACCGCTGTCTTTGTCTCTCGTTGTAGAGCTTCGAAGATCTTCCAACCTCGCTCTCGCCAACGCACGTCTCCTGTCGTCTTCCACATGAGGTGAATGGACTCTATCGTCTAAAGAACGGCACTCAGTCAGGTAAAATCTCATTGATTTCATTTTCAAGCACACGTACCTCTGGTCGCAAGACGTAAGAGGGCCTGCGCAAAGCATAATCTCTGTCTTTCATCTGTGTACTGTGTACTGGTTCCTTCTCACCCACGCCAGGGGGAATACCGCGTCTACCGCGTTTCCTCCACTTCTGCATCTCCTTGATCCACAACTCTCCCTGCTGCATGAGAACCTCATCTGGACCAAGTCCGGTAGGTTGGTCGGCATACATCAGCCAACAGCTTTCAGCAAGACCAGTAGCAGCGAGCATGTGAAGTTCTCGCAAATCATGATGGACTAATTCCTGCTGGTCGGGAAAAAGTGGCAGCGATCGTCGAAAGGCAGAGTCGGGTAGCGTCTGGGCTCCAAGTGCGAGGAGGCCAGGAAGGAAACAAGACAGATGTTCGAACTTCCGTGAGGGTTTAGGCGAGATTTGTAGATTGAAGATGTCGGTAACATAAAGCAGGCCTCGCTTAGGAGAGACGTAGAGTAGAGTGGTGAGAATGCGATTAACAGTCTGAATATCTGCACTTTCGCATCAGTCAAGGTCTTCAGAAAGCAGTATATTATGGCGCACAGAGGTCAAGACTGGTTTCATCCGATTTGGCTGTGAGCAGGTATAGTTTCAACAAATATTCGTGTCCGCTATCTGACGCTGCTCCGGCTGAGAGTGTCTCTAGACGCATCATGAGTGTTGGAGTTTTTCTCAATGGGGATTGCCTACCGTCTATTGGAAGCCCCGAGGTCAAGTTGAATTTTTGAGGAAGCATGCCCAGTTTACTGATTGACTGCTCCAAAGCAAGCATGATCTTCGCAGACTGATTTGCACCGTCCGATTAGCACACGTTGTGCTGGAGGTAATATCAGACGCACACGATCATAATGCTCCTTCTTGCCCGTTAAATGAGCCAGATAGGTGTATTCAAGCTGGCAGCTTGCAACCTCAGCGAGGATACCGATCGTACCAGAACTGATTCTCCCTCTGCAGTGGAGGAAGAGATGGAAACATCAGCTGAGATACCAGGAGCCCAGCACTTGTGAATCAGGCTTTACTTGCCGCTTTGGTAGCAGAATTTTGGAGCAAGAGGGTCCAATCACAGAGAACCAATGAAAGCACTCACGTCACGGTATTGACACCAAAAACTGGCAATCCACTATGTGTGTCAAAGGCAGGGGAAAGTAGATGCGCAAGATGGTCTGCACGTTCCAGTAAGATAGGTTCGCGAGACAACGCGTAAGCCGAAAGCAATCCGCCTAGATAGCGAATGACGGTTTCAAAGAAGGGTGCGAGGATTTGGACCGGTTGCTGCCTGGGACTCGTCGATGGACCGGGTACCGACATATTGAAGTTCGCGTTCTGGATATGTGGGAGTGCACGAGCAAATTCGGCATCTAAACCCATGAGGATCATAGTATCTAAGGCGTCGTACATGGTGACACCCCAGCCATTGAAACTAGAGGCATCGATTGAGTGAGATTTGCGAAAGAATGTATCGATCGGGTGCTCACTTATTAACGCTTCTATTAGTAAGGGGTCTAAGTTCGTCATGAGGAGCGGCATAAGTTTCGTAGCCGTGGTAGGCATGGAGGAAAGCTTGTTTGACCTCCTCTGACCTCCTCGTCCATTCTTCAGAGGTCGTATGACCATCGTGGTGGGGGTGATGATGCCAATTATTTGGAAATCCGTCCATGTCAATTAATGAATGTGGTAAGGTAGGATCGAAGTGCACTGTATGGATAGTGTAAAAGATCGTGGAGGTAAATGTCAGTGCGCCTGTAGCAAATGCAATGTGGCGCCATGAAAGACGTCTCGCCGATCGCCTGATAGTCCGAGCTATCGTTGTTCGCGGTCGCATGGCTGAGAGCTGGCAGATATCTCCTGGTATCTGTCGCCTACACGTCCTGGAGATTCAGACGTGGCGAGGTTCGGGGGGTCCTGAGCCTGCCAGTGAGACGAGGAAAGTAGTAGTGTGAAAGAATAAAGAGAGAACTTCAACCATTTTTGAGCCTATAATAATAACTGAGGTTCTTCTGCCGAGAAAGTGCCTGACAGTCGCGATTAGTATTCAGGCTGCTGGCATGGTTGCCTTCGCTAAACAGGTTGCGGCAGAAGGGCTGCTCAATTCTAAACTGTCTCAACTCGTCTCACCGCGAGACACTGCGATCGAGTTGAGACGGTTGTAAAATAGTTTAGCTGTTGTTTGCCGTATTAGCCGCTGTACACGAGGCAGATCCAAATCGATGAGAGTCCCGCCCTTGGGCGCTTTGAACTCGCCGCCGTGTCTCCAAGAATGGCAGTTGGCGGGCACATTCGCCACGTGAGCGGGATGCTGCTACTTGAATATTGGCAGATTGAACGGCTAGGAGTGCCTGGAGGTCTTGTCGGGATATCCGCTCACAGCCCCCCATTGTAAGTTGCAACGAGAAAACGGATTGCCATTTCAGGAAACAAGGCGGTCAAAAAGGCGGGCTAGAAGCGCCCGAGGGCGGGACTCTCATCGATTTGGATCTGCCTCGTGTACAGCGGCTAATACGGCAAACAACAGCTAAACTATTTTACAACCGTCTCAACTCGATCGCAGTGTCTCGCGGTGAGACGAGTTGAGACAGTTTAGAATTGAGCAGCCCT